>JBBPUL010000014.1:0-88287 GCA_038094675.1 Spongispora temasekensis
ACTGCTCGAGCTCTCTTGCAGCCTGAATACCTTCCCATGTTGACGCAATCTTGATGAGAACACGCTCTTTGTCGACACCGACAGAGTTATAGAGCGCGATGAGTTCCCTTGCCTAGTAGTAATAGTAGCAGTAGCAGTAGTAGTAGTAGTTCGGAGAAATCATGACCAACGTAAAGTAGTAAGCCAGCATATGAAACAACAACAACTGAACTTTTTGCACACCTTCTTCTTTGTCGCCTCTGGATCGAATGAAAGACGTGCATCCACCTCCGTGGAGACTCTCCCGGGAATGATGGCCAAGATCTCCTTTCCAAATTCGACAAGCTGTTGTTGGCAGCAGCGTCACCGCAAAAAAAGGAAAAGAAAAAGAAAAGAAAAGGAAAAGGAAAAGGAAAGAAAATGCTTGCTTTAGATAGAAAACGCAGGAAATGTCAGACAAACGCACGAGGCGATCCATTGCACAGCACGCCTGTTCGTGCAGCGATGAGGTTCCACCGCCTTTGATCTTGCCATATTTTATGGCGACGTCCACCAGATGTGCATACTGCGGTTTGTTTGCGGCAGCAAGCAGCAACGTGGGATTGGTCGTGGCGTCCTTGATATCAATGATTTCATCATTCACGTACTAGCAGCAAATCGCAGTCCGTGTTCCGGTACCTGTGGTTTATACACGCTGATAGCTATAAAGAAAACAGAAGCCTGTCACTGACGAGTGATCACGACTTCGACGAATAATAGGGGGCTGGATTCTACTAATCAATGATCGGCGGTAAAACTCACACTCGAAATCGCCAGTGTCCGAGACAACGATCGTCCCTGTCTGTTTAAGTTTCTCAAGCGATGTTGTCATGATGCGGACGGTTGACAGCAAACGACGAGGAGCAGTGTCTGGCAGAACGTCGACGTCATAGGCCGGGAAAGACCGCGGAGTGGCAATCCAGTATACGTTTTAGGAAAGGGATTTGTGCTGCGTGTTTCGGATGCTGCGGACCATAATTTTCTCCGTCGTACCCTTGGAACTGCGGTTCTTTTTTGCACCCGGCCGTGTACCGCATGGTCAATAATGGATTTGAATGTTCGCGAGCTAACACTAACACTAGATAGACATACCTTGAACTCGACGTCGTACGATCTACAAAAAGGTTCAAGTTATGCAGGCTGTAAAGATTTTTAAAAAAAAATTCATGACTAGTTTTTGGGATCTAAAATACATTCGAGAATCTACTCGTGACAGCGCGGAGCAACCAACAATAGTATTAAGAGGAAGAGAAAGAAAGAAAAAGCAAAAAAAAAAAAAGTACAAAGGGCTACAGAGGATCGAATGTCGAGCGGCGAAGGTAAAGCACGCGTTCAGTCGTGAACAGCTATCCCACATTCCAATGTTCAAGATGAAACACACACGTACCACATACAAGCAGAGGAATGGGGGGGGAGGAAAGTGTATAGAAGCACAATAGACAAACAACAACAACGACAACAACAACAAGTCAGCAACGACAGCGAATAGCCCAGCAAAGAGAAGAAAGAAAAATTCAGATCATCCTTGACAATCAAAACGCCGCACCGAAATGTTGTTCATACATCGCATAATCATTGGTATTCACCGCCGAACTACTAACCACGTTCAGCTGATTAATCCAGTTGAATCCTACAAAGTGATTAAACATCAGCGGATAATAATAGCACCAGAACAACTGGAATAGCCCGCCCACCTGGTACAGTCGTATCCTGCCAAACTGGGTCCGACAAGAATTGCATCGAATCCAATAGTTCCTGATCCACCGGCATTGGAGGCTGATAAAACTCAGCCGCGCCAAGGCCCGGGCCAAAGTCGATTTCGGAGGGCGAATGTCCGCGAGATGTGCCGTCGAGAGGCAGCAAGTGCTGTGCGGGGGAAGATGTGTTGGACAAGGTCGATGGCGAAGACTCTACAGCCTGCGCGTAGGGGTGCAACAATGAGGATGATGACCCATTCAACTCCTTGCTCTTGCGCGAGTTCCCCCGTCTCAAGTACGTGCTCTTGGAGTTGGGAGACAGCGTATTGGTGTTGACACTTTGGGCTGCGAGGAGGCTGCCAAGGAAACGCGAAAAGAGCTTTGGTCCATGCTTGTCGTCGACGGCGACTTCGGGGGCACCCAGCAAGTCGATGGCTTCCTGGACGAGCGTGTGGATTTCCTGTCGGCGTTCATACGTAAAGTACTGAGCATACTTGGGTCGGAGGAGCTGGGGAACCACAAATGGTACGTTTATGGTGCGTTTTAGCCACAGGGGGATCACGCCTTACCTTGACGAGAAAAGCACTAGCAAACGTGACGAACACGAACTGAGCATCGGGCGCATGTCGAAAGAAGCTTTCTAGAAAAGGGAAGAGTCTGACATTCTTATCAAGCCATGTATGGTTGCACTCACTCCTCTCTGAGGTGGGAAACAGCCTACGAACAAAGGCATTCACGACATCGGAGGCAGCATCCAAACACTGGAAGGAAACCATGAACGCGGAGAAAAGAAAAGAGGACAGCATTCACTCACCCGCATAAGGAACGTATTCTCGTCCAACTGGCCTTCCTTTGCGTGTTTCAACCCCGTTGACAGCGCGGCCAGACGCGAATAGGCAATGACCATCATGAGAAGCTCGGTCCTGAATTCCCAAACCTCTGTCTTCTCTTCGCTGCATTCATTCAAGCGCCTGGACCAACGTTCGCCGACTTGCCTCAACAAGTCGTCCGTGTCACTCGCAAGCTGGGCAACATTTAAGCTCTGGAGACAGTTCAGGAAAAACATTTCAAATAAGGGCAGTACAAGGCACACGCACCTTGTCCAGGCCAGCCGGGTGGTTGGGATCGCTATATATCCTCGCCTTGAAATCGGAAATTAATCGGAGTTCCTCGTTGTAGCCAGATAGGTGGATATCAAAGCCCTTCATGTTATAAGGTGACGATCTCCACCAATCTTCAGAGTGTACCGCAAAGTAATCTGTATTTGGGATGATGGGAGGTTTCCCGTACTGAGTGCCGGTCGAGCGATCCAAGTTGAAACAGTTCATCCAGATTCGCTGTCGGCTCAAGATAATGCGAGAGTTCTGCTCATTCAGAGGCTTTGTGGTCACGGGGCGGTTCAAATTGATGTCTTGTGCGACCCTGAAGCAAGGATCAGGAGGAAGGATATCCGATCGCGCGATAAGCTGCATACCGTATAGCGACGCCAAGATAGATCCAGCTCCTCTCTTCGTCCCACCGCTTAGCTGGGACTGGATATAGTTGCATCAGAAGATAAGCTGCGGACATTTCTTCGTTTTTTGTTCCGGATATGAGCGCAGTGCCAGCAGCAAGCTGGCCATATTGCATCAACTGGTGGTATAGATCTGGTCGAGCCTCGTAGAACCTAGAAGCGATACCACATACTTGACCGGTGTTAGTCACGAATGCAGAAATAACGGACTGATCTTACTGATCGTGAACAGGAATGGGCTCCGCATAGCCACATACTGAGGGGTATGAAGGATTGGATCCAAGAGGCTGGTGGATATGTTCATTTTCTGAAAGTAACTGAAGAGGTGTGAATGTAGATGCCATCCTCAAGGTACGCGGACTGACATGGTAAAGAGCTTGTCCACCTCCTTGGTTGAGACGATTCCACGAGCGAGGATGTGTGGCAGTCGAACCCCAGTTGCGGAAGGCTGCAAGCGCTTAGGATCAGGACCTGGACCTGATGGAATTTACGTCATGATTACTTGGCGAGAGACCTGAACGGTACACACTTGGTCTAAAAAAGTCGGCGCTTGCGACGCCGACAGCCTCTGGCGAGTCTGGTTCTACACTCTTTTCTCTCGCATTTCTTCTGATGGCGAGTGCAGCCATCAGACCGTAAGGAGCGTCTTCCGCGGGAAGCATTTTGAGGGATGTGGCACCCTGCCTCCTGTTTGTAGAACTGCCAGGGGAGGCGGCATTGGCCGGGTCGTCCTCTGCAGTGGCATAGCCGGACTCATCGTCCGAGTAGTCATCGATGGTGGCACCGTCGTCGCTGAGATAGGCATCGTCGGCATCTGCTGGATCACCTGCGGGGATCAAGCCACCGAACTCCTGTATGGACACGCGTGCCTTGGAGATCCAGTCTTGCATTTCCGCATTCGGGACGACCGACTCGGAGTTTGATTCCATGGGGGAGTGCGGGGAGTGGGAGGATGCACCGGGTCCGCCGAGCGCCTCGACCTTGGCCATGAGCTCCTGTATCTGCTTTGCCTGCTCGCGAATATGGTTGAGCAAATGCTCGCGTTTTCTGGGGTAGAGCGGGTCAGCTGCGTGCGCTGTGGGACGGCGGGGATGGGTACGTACGGAGGGACGCGCCGGGGCTTGCGGCCAGGGATGACGCACTCCTGGCCTGCGCTCGCACAGCGCTTGCAGGTGTCGCTGTCGTTCTTGAACTCGCAGCGGACCTGGAACGAGGTGAGATACGTGTACGACGAATGGGAATGCGGTTCGACCTGCCTTGAGGCTCTTGCAGCGAGAGCATGCGCCGGAGCTGAAGCAAACAAGGGCATGAGTGGACGCCGCGCGAGGGGGGGACGGGCGAGGAACGACTGACTGCTTTGGACGAGCGGCCTCCTGTTCCTGGGCATCGGCCTGTTCTGCTACGGTGTCGTCAGTGTCGTCGCTGTGCCTGGCGCGCTTGAGGGTGTCTTGCTGGGGGTGAGAGGATGGATTGAAGTAGCGGGACTGTATCTCTGACTGGCGCGAAGGGAGGGGGAGGGGGGGTGCGAACTGCATGGGGCCGGAGGGGAGATAAGCGTGGGCGGAGACATTCGGGGTAGGGGAGCCCTCGGGCGTGAGGTTAGCGTCGAATCGGGGGGCGGAGTAGGCAGACTGGGACTGGGGCTGGGGCGGTGTGGGCTCCAGGGTACTGGGCTGTTGTTGCTGTGAGTAGCCTGAGACCCCCCTGGTGAAGGCATATGAGGGGAGGACGGCGGCGGGGAATCTGGCGGGGTTGGGTTGGAAGCGACCAGGTTGGTGTGGGATGTTGGCGCCGGTCGGGGCGGAGGAAGGGTCGATGATGATGTCGTCGAGTTCGAGTTGAAGCGCCGGGGCAGATCTGAGGTCCCAACGGACGTGCATGTGCTGCTGCTGCTGGGCCTGGGCTGACATGGCGTCGAGACAATTTTTGCTCGAGTTCAGTGCGGCGGCGGTGGGGCAGGAATTGACCAGCTCTTTTTATGGACACGCCCGGGGCCCGGCTTCAGTACCCATCCCGCGAGACCCCCCACGGCGTTTGCGAGGCCCACAGTCTCCTCGTTGCCCCCGCATCGCTTTCCTGGGCGATGCCCGACTCGCTGACCAGAATTCGGACCCGCCGTTCCAACGGAACACGGTCCTGCAGATCCGACCACCAGGATCCTCGGCAAGATCATCACCACCCACTCGCGGGCTCCAACTGGGCAGCCTGACAGCTCGCACGCACGTCGGTATTCATGCTGCCGCGGCATTCTAAATAGTAGGCTATAGAGTCGACTTCGACGAATGCATATGCCTTTTCCGTACTCCGTTCTACGTCGCGCTTCCAAAGATTTGGTATCGCCGACAGATGCTCGGTCCGATCTCATCATACTGAGCCTTGGTGTGACACGACGTGTAGAACTCGGGCTGCCCCCATCATCAGCACCGCCAGCATACCCAAGTATGATCCTCACCAGTGAAGCCAGCAGCGATCCTCCAAACCAGACCGCATACCTAGAAAGAAAAACGACGAGTGAGCCTCCCTGTTCCACAGCGGCATCCAGGATGATTACCGCTGTCGTTTGTGCGAGATGACTTCGACTTCTACCCCAGAAGACTGAAATGCAAACCTTAGCCTCCCTGGACGCAATTACCCAATCACTGGCGCTCGCCTTTTGCGTACTCCCGCTCGATATAACACTCGCTTCCAGTCGGCGATCAACAAGCTGTTTGAGATCCCGCTTCAGTCGCTGCCCAAAATGTTGGAACATCGTGGAGCCTCCTGACAAGACGATGTTCTGGCCGCGTGTTCAGGAAATGATCCATCTTTATCGGCCGACCTTACCTTATACAATCCACGCCGGACGTCAATCGGCGATGCCTGGATCACATCGTCTACGATATCTGGAAGTGGCGTCAAAAAATCCGACGAGTAGATCTCCGGATTAAAGAAAATTTCAGGTGCCAGAAAACGTTCATATCCGATATCGATGGAATATTTCTACACGTCAACTCTCAGTCACCACAATGCAATTCACTCCATGATTGTGAACTTGCCTTTCCAGTGACGCTGTGCTCACCGTCGTACCTCTCAAAATACTTGTAAGGCTCCGCGTCGTATTTCCTAAACTCCTTCACGATGTCTTGGCAGACGTAACTGTAATCTTCCTTGACCCTCGAGGCAACACGCAATTGGTCCTCCGGAGGAACTCGCTCCATCTCGCCGCGCTCTCGCAACAGGTTGAGGACGAATTGCGTAATGTCGCGACCAGCAATGGGAATGTGTTTGATCGCACTCCCTATCACATAACCTTCGGCACAAGGAATGACGTGGGTGACGCCGTCGCCAGAGTCAATGACCGTGCCCGTCAATGTCCTGTCCGTGACCCTATTGGAGGACCACGACGCCGCGAGCGCTAGCACCGCTTGTACAGCAATATAGAGACCTTTGATGTTGAACGACTCAAAAAATATCTCCGCCGTCTGTTCCCTGTTCTCCGGCGGATTGAGAGGGGGCTCAGTCTGACAATGCACAGTCAGTGCCACATTCATATCCCAACCGCGCGGACCACCAACCAATAGAAAGTAATGGTCCTCGGGCTCCGCCCGCAGGTACTTGAAGATCGTCTGCTCCCAATAGCGTTCCATCTGGTCCCAGTTATCAATCATCCCGTGCCGAATAGGGTAGTGCACGCCATATCCAGGCGTCCGTGCATTGGCAAGCGCTTCGTCGCCGATAAAGAAATCGAGGTCTTCGATGCCCCGCTTCGATGCAAGGTTCCCGGGCTTGGCTGGGATCGGGGGTCCACCGCGTGTGGGTTGTGTAGCAGGTCCACGTGTCGCAATCGCAGTCGGAAACACGCTGTAGTTGGGATCAGTGAGAAGTTCGCACCAGAACAACCGGCGACGTGACTCACAACGAGGGATCAGAGTTGCCTGCGAAACTGCATGAATGCGTCAATACCGACGCTGTATTAGATCATTTGGATTCATACCCTATTTTTGAGAAACCAGTGCCATTATCGCAGATGATGGGCGCGAGCTGCGACATCGTTGTGCTTTGCTAACGCAATCTCTGGAAACGGAAGTGGCTGCGATGGTTTTATTTGGTCTTGTGTGGTAAAGGCTTTGGATTCTAACATGTACAAACTTTACATTTCCGAGTCTGGGGTTGGGGGGTCACCGTCCCATCATAGAGTTATCTGCAATCTCCTTATGAGGAATCTCTTCCCGCCAGTTCAAGCTCAATTCACTAGTAAGTTCGATACGCCGCGACTTACTATCCGACTTGCCACGCAGGATACTATGATGTACATCTGCGATTCTGTCTTCCCAACAGCCCTCCCCTCCATTCAGGACTGGATGAATCACCATTATCATTCGTTCTACAGAGAGCATGGGCTCATCCGACGGTTCTACGCTCTCTTCCACTCTCAACATGCACAGACCCTTCTCCCGTCCCTGGTCTCTCGATACACCTACTAGCCCTAGCCTTCGCCATTTGATCCATACACTCGAGCCCTATTCCAACCTGTGCATGTGCATGGCAAAGACGACGACGACGACAGCATTCCAACAGACACAGATGCCATGCGACTCGGGTGTGCAGGTGAACACCTCAACGTGGGCACATACACAGACGTGATGACGAATGAGATTGGTGTGCTGCATCAAACATATGAATGGGCGCGTGTGCGCAGCGATTGCGGATGCATAACGAAGAGGACAATGCGATGACGATGTGCCGTCGAACGTGCCACTCTCCTCCCAACGTGCATTCCTGCATGCGTATGCCCCGTCCTCGCCTCCCAATGCTTTTCACCTTCGTGTCCTCGCTCCCCGGCACGTATGTACAGCCTCTGCGTCCTTGTTTCGAAACATATCGAGAACGTGGCTGTGAAGCCTATTCGCCCAGGGGTTCGTGATTAGATTCTTTTTAACGACGAGCCTTTTAGAATACAGAATTTTATTGGCACATGACTCGGTGGAGATGTAATTGAGTCCCTACGATCCGCTAAATAATTCAGGTTATCTTTTTTTTTTCTTCCACGCTGGATCGGGCAACTCGCGTTCCTGGTTTGGCATACGAAACCCCTAAGATGGGCAGCGTACACGGGTCTCGATCGGACTCGATCGGAATCAACATAATGCTGGCGGCATCGTACATACCTACAGTAGTACTAATCTACAATTCGATCAACGGACGGTCTTCACCGAAGCGGAGATGCAAAGATATTGAACCTGGACCGTCTCCGACGAGACAATGACAGCCCATCGTCGTCATACTTACCGCCAGGCTCGTACACTCGTGCAAACGTCGATTGGATAAAAGCCAGTGCATCGTATGCAATCCTTGCAGGGACGCATCCGTGGCCGGACGAGGTGTCCACGTTGATGTACTTGCTACTGCATAGTCGAAGAAAAGTCCATCATTAGCAGAGCGGTAGCACATTCCGCGATTCCGATTGCCGGGTGGCCACTGGCAGAAAGCCCTTGTTTTTCGCGAATGGAATGGAGTATTCAGACAAGGAACGTGAGCATTTGTTTTCCTGACCATGGTAACGGTCCGCACTAACTGAGCTGGTAAGGCAGTTGGTTACCCCATCATATTTTAATTAATCGCCATTCTCAGCCTGTCGCTATAAGCTTATCTTGCATCGACTTTTATTGTTTGGAACCCCCCCCCTCTCCCTCACCCACCCCACCCATGCTTTGGCACGCTGGACGGTAACAGCCTCATACATATCACGAATCTGTCGTCGCTCTTTATAGCTCACACTCCTTGACTTCTTTCTGTGGCGATCCAAGTTCTAAAGCTCTTGGAGTCATGGCCCCGCATATCATACTTCCCCGTCAAGAGAGCGCACCTACCATTAGCAATGCCCTCGCAGGCGGCCTTATTGGCGGCTTCGTCGTCTTGATTGTATTACTATGCCTTTTGTGTCACTTTTGTCTTCGACGCCCGAGGGTGGGGGTCGATCGCCAGGGAGGAGCGAAGCAACAAACGATGCTAGAAGCGGACCCAGCTTTAAAGAGGTACGTGTAGCACTCGAATGGGTCCCTGTGCACACATGGCTGATCAATGAGTTCTCTCTCAAGCATGCCACCGAACTTCTTCAGCCGACATAGGCTGAGGGCATCGATCGTCCTGCCCGACAAATCCATCCCACCCAAGCCACCACCTCATCCGATCCAACCTCCCAGTCCCTCTTCCCCATTATCCCCACAACATTCCCCACAGCGTCCGCTGTCCAAAATATCCACCGTCTCTCGTCCGCGTTCCATGTCACTTCTTAACCCAGCATGTTCCCGACAGAGCAGAGCTTCTTTCGGATTATCTGTTTACGACCAACAACCTTATTCGCCTTCTAGACTGAGCTCACGTCCATCCTCTACGCGTTCTGCATCCCCCACGAACGTGGCAAGACCTGTCCGCCAGGCTTTCGAGCCCGCACTCCCCGACGAGCTGGCCCTCCACCGGGGCGAGTACATCACCGTGCTCCAATCCTTTGATGACGGGTGGTACCTCGTTGCACGAGACACGCCACAGCGTTCTTCCCGCGCTTCTCGGCTTTCAGCCTGGATCACCAGGAAGGACCCAAAGGCAACAACAGTGGACGCCGAGGATCTCCACGTCGGGCTGGTGCCCGCGTGGGTGTTTGTAAAGCCTCTCCGCGGCGTCACCGTCACCCGGCCACTCCGCAGTTCTAGCCTGAATGTGATCAGTCCCGATCACCAGGCACTTGGCGACGGGAGAAATGCCATCATTTCGTGGTCTATCTTTTCGTGATGGATTGACTGCGTGTTTCATCTTTCCTTTGCTTCTTGATTTTTTCCTTTTTTTTTTTGTGACAAAGCAAATATTTGACGTTGATCGTGATTTGGATTGTCAAAGGCTCTCGACGCATCATGTGCTGACACTGTGTGCGCCATGCGTGGTCTGAGCTTGGTTACCTTTCTCTTGAATACCCACGTTCCTCTTGCGCTTCTCTCCATGTTTTTCCCTCCACAAGCACGAGCACTCTCATATCCGTGACCGTAATCTCACAATGTTTTTGCATCGAATATCCGTTCTTATATCCATGGTTTCAGAGAAGTGGGACGGGTTCCTTGGTTGCAATGCCACGGTTATTCCTGAAATTATCCGAACCATACCCATCAGTGCCGGTATGTACCTTGAAAGCAAGTGCGCATGATTTTACTGCTTTTGCAAGCTACGTGGATGTATACGGTTTGAGAGAGATTGTTGATCTCCATTTCTACTTGCCTGATGGGGGGGGGGGGGGGGGGCTATCATGATCATGATGGCACATTTCAAGTTGCGATGACATCGACTCGCGGCGCCGCGCAGGACACGTACTAGCTCATCGGGAAAAGATGATGCCAATGCCCGGTCCATTCCGATGAGTTCTGGAGCCGTGCGGTAGCGTCTGTCATGGAGCTGTCACATTGTCATGGTCGCTGGCGCGCTGGCATTGCTATGCGAGGGGCCTCGAATCAAGCAGTATGTACATGCGTGTTGCGCAGGAATTCGAGCGCCCTGCCAGTGGTGGCACTGGCACATCCGTTCATGGATCCTGCCTTGTACCTGAGAAATCCTAGGACAATGAAGAGTGGTGTTTGTGTGTCTCTTGGACAACGGTGAGAAGGATGCCACTCAGTGGAGCCCATCAAAGAGGTTGCCAAAGCGATTGTCGCTTTTGCTGGCTGACAGGAAAAAATATTTTAAACAAAAAAAAATGATAAGAAATAAGAAATCAGGAACAAAATTGGTGTTTAAATATTTATTTATGCTAAGCTAATCCTTCAGCGCATGTCCCCTCTCAGTACTTCCTTCCGAGCTCGATGCTCGTCAGAGCACACGTCACCCCCCTATCGAGGGCCATACAAGCCTTGGCTCAGCCCTTCTCACTCGCACTGCCCTTCTCACTCGCGCGCTTGCCCACATTCGCGTAGCAGCCCCCAGTTTCTCGCCATTTGTCACTGATCGTTCTCATCGTTCAATGAGTACCAATGTCGGTTCCTCTGCAACCTTTTCTTCTGGAGACCCCCTCCCCTCCACCCGAGCACATGGAAAAAAAAAAAAACTCAAATCAATCCCCCGATTGGCATGATCAGTAGTACATAATCAACGATCAAGATAAATCCCGGCTACAGAGTAATCCAATTGTTTTGACTTGGAATCATGTTGGCTTGTGCAAGTCACCGAAGCGGCACGATTTGTTCACGATGATGAGTACTAGTGCATGGATATACAATGCGGATTCAGATCTTTAGTAGAAACCGGATTGCTAGATGATCCATTCCCCAAAGAACGGTGCACAGCAGACTTGATGAATCTACCCTTTTCGCCTGAATTGGCCCCTGTATGTTCCGAGCCAAGATGAAGTGACACGAGTGCGTGCTGGTTACATGTCAGAAAATCGCTGGGAGAAGACGGGTCACGGAGCACCCAGGGTGACTCGCCCCTCTGAATACACGAGCTTAGACAACCGTGCCACGACGCCTAGCATAACGGATAACCTAAACTTGTGTCCTCTTTGGGCCGCTTTATTCGACAGGTCATTTGGCGACTGAATCAAAATGCTCAGTAAGGTACAGCGGGGCTCAGTTGAGATTATATTAGCAACCCCGGTTTCGATCCGGAAGCCAGTGGTCGAACAAGAAGGGCTTGAGTGCACAAGGAAGAAAAGAATGCAACGGAAAAGCCGGGTGAACAACCTCGGGCCACAGCAACGCGCAGACATGCACTACGATGATGCCGCGTTTTTTGCTGAGTTGCAAGCTGGGAATATGTTGGTTTGGACCACGAGTAGAAAAGAAGCCAGCCCGAAGGAAGATCGGAAGAAGCAACGTCTCTGCATCAGTCATGAGATCATATACAAACTGAGACTCCAGATCTTGTGTGTTGCATTGGTTGAGGTTGCTAAGAATAGACAGTAGCATGTCGACATACATAATTCTTAAATAACTGTCCAAGTCTTTCGGACCTATCATGAACGACTTCAAGAGATAACACACGAGTTCAAGCCATTTCGCATATCTGTCGACTATGACCCGGATATGTGGCTTCCAATCGATTTTGCTTGACTGGTTAAAAGATGTCGACCCAGCTCGATCTCGCTGGATGAGCACTTCTCCGGTAAAATGGTTGTGCCAAGAACTCACATCCATGGGTTCAAACAAATGATTGACACTTATCTGGATTAATGAAATCTCGATTCAAATGTGAAGAGTGAAACTACGCTGACCTCGGATGTACGTAAAGTCACAAAGTATGGCTTTAAAACCAACTCGAATGGACTGTATTGATTGCGGAATGATTCGTTTCCTTTCTGCTTCAGAGGTATTCCATTCAGCTGGAGGAGAAAAGGGGGAAGAAGAACGGAGACTTGTCTGAAAAAGCCATCTACGCCGAGTTCTTCTGCCCATTTATAAAGGTCCTGAATGCGCTCTAATTCATTCCCGGCAGTAGCACCAGGGCCTGGTCTGCCGCATGCCAACAGGTCTTGTGTATCCATATGGGACATCCGCTGCCACGTTGCGACCGTCAAAACACGCTACGTTGAGGGACCTCGTGGTTGTAAAGGTAAGATGGCAACATCCTTGTTAGAAATGCTGACGGAGGGCGTCTCGATTGGCAGAAGAGATACAGTAGATGATCTGGATCCGTAACCACCCAAAATTCCGGATTAGAAGGTACAAGTTGGTGCTCGCTCCATGATTGAGTAATGGTCCTTTTGGGACTCTTCACGGTACAATATGACTCTGTGACCTGCAATGTGTATGAGTTGTGCACAAATTGAATTAAATGTTGAAACCGGATCAGAACCCCACGTATTCTCACCGTTTCGGGGCCGCATGCGAGCATTGAAGAAGTGAGTATAGAGTCGCATCGAATACGAGGTGATTAACATCACGTTCCATCCTGCAACGCCGCCCTGGTCTTTGAAAAAGGAATGGCCCTTGGAATTGGGCCCATTGAACAATGTGTTGGTGAGTCATACATCCTGAAGTGGCGAGCGCATTTGAAGTTCCAAGTGACTGAAGTCCAAGTTTAACTTGCAGCATTTCCTTAGACAGACTCCCTCTAGTATGCATATTTGTGATGTATTGCAAGAACCCGAAGTTCATAACTTCGAAAGATGATGTACATAATTGTAGACCACTGCTTGTCTCCATGTGTCACTGGGGCGCCAACACTGTCATGATCAACTTGTTACCTATAGTCGGGACCCATTCTATCGATACATCTCGGTTGCGGCCGAACCCAATCTAAGCCAGACCGGATATCATTCCATCTCTGTTCTGTGAACCCTTTTATGGCCCTCTGATCATGCACTTCGTCGCCAGCATGATTGGACCGCATCTTTTCCGAGCGTGGGTCATCTGTAAGAAGAAAGCCTGGGGGAGGGCGGTTCGGATGTGGAAAGCCAATTGGCCAAGTAGGCAACCAACACATCTCCTGCCAACCACCGTTCAAACATGTCACTGGTCATGATTCGTGTAGAAATGATGACCGGACGAGGAACGTACATGGGGACCACAACCAGGATCGCACTTGACCCACACACTCCAATCAAGCCATGCCATTAGCCGGCTCAACTTCTCCCTCCAAGCCGTCCAAAGAGAGATCACTTCGTCGACATCAGGTGATTCTTTTGTGTTTAACATGGCGTCGAGGCCTGCGGAAACACCAGTAGCCCACATCTTCGTTATGACACGACATATCTCTCGTGTCGTCCCCCGTACGGCCCGGAGAAGTAATTTCTCTGAATCGGTCATGGAATCCAATTCAGATTCCATGAACGATTCCGTATGGATCGTAGCACAGTGCTCGTAAATGGGACTTGCCCAATGCAGGCCAGTCTTGTTGGATGGATCGACTGGCGTGGCAGATGAGAAGATATAAGGTGCCAGTATGTTCCTCAGCTGGATCTGCACTTTCTTGCCGATGTCGATGATCTCGTCCGGACCCACCATCTCCGAGATCAAGAAATAGCGCAAGAAGTCAAGTCGTCCAGCGTATCTGTCGACTATAACCTGGACAAGTGTCTTCCAATCGATCCCACTTGATGTACCTGCAGGTCTGACCAGAGCGGCTTCCAATCTTGACTTTACAGCGGACAGATCCTCTGCGGATGCATTTCGCACACGATGATCCCACCTTTCTTGGCCGAATCGGATGTCGATCAAAGACGGTACTAGTTGGGTGTCGTAGAAGGAAATCAGACCAGCTAGATCCAACTGGACACGTGTTTCTCCTGGTAAGCGGTTGTGCCAAGAACCAGAGACCATAACTTCAAACATGGTATTGGTCGCTACCAAAGCTTATTTCAGTATCTCTTAGGCAATATATTTTGTTCCGCGACTCACGTCCCAATCCATCAAAAGGACCCCCTTCCACTGCAATGCGAGAAAAGGAAACCACGCTGACGCCAGACGTAAAATCACAAAGCATAACCTCACTAACATCATGTAGGAGGACTGAGCCATTTAGTGGTAAAATGACGGCTCACAAATCCATTTCCATCCTAAGAGTGCGTTGTGGAAATGGGGAAGAATGCACAAAAATGAAAACTCACCGCACAAAGCCATCCACATTGAAATTCTTTCCCCAGTCACAGATGTCTTTGATCCTTCGTGCATCGACTTGCATCATATCACCCGAGCCTAATGCACCCCAAATAAGAAGATCTTGCGTATCCATTGCACCGTCTACAGTCTTAGTAGCACTGCTTCCGTCAAAGTAGACGATTTTGAGAGCTCTAGTCGTGACGAGCGTGAGATGCCAACACGCTTGACGGGTATCTGCAACTTCCAATCTGCAAAAAAAATAAGAATGCTCGGGATCTGTAGAAACCCATTCAGGACCCGGTGGTAATGTATTGGCGCCTGTTCCGTGGTAGAGCAAAGTTCCTTTCGGGATACTCCCCGGGACGATGCTGTGACCTAAAAAGCCCCCCCCCAAAAAAAAAAATCGGGTGGAGGCAAACAGAGGACACATATTACACACCATTCCTCATGCGTGTGTTCGACCACTGCTGAAGTAAAGAGTACACAGTCTCGAATACCAGATGGTTAGTCGAATTAGGGATCGGGATTTCATCGAGACACCATTCTACAAAGTCCCGGTCCGCTTCAGGAGAAGAAGCTGTGCCTCGTATATGCGTGTCGAACGTCGCCAATCTGACCTGGTGGGCCGCTACACTGGTAACACCGAGCAAGCAAAGCAAGGTTGCCCACAACATAGTGGAGGCGCTGAAAGGTTGGGTGATAGTGGCCGTATCAAGATCGGAGTTTCTGTGGCATTCTCAGGCTATCGCCTTTATAATCGTGGATGTTAGCGCCAACCTTTCATCCTGGTAAGTTTCAAAGAGTCCGATATCCGCTACTTGCTCAGCGCGGCATGCTACCGCTCGGACTGTTGCTTTTGGTCAGAAATGGAAGTATACTTCCATCGAATATCTTGAAAAGGAATTGGAAGGTACATACTTAGGGTACGGGTGCTGGGTTACTAGATCATTATCATGGGTGTTGATATCATGGCTGACGTAACAATTACGTACTCCAGTGACTGTTCTATCTACCAGTGGAGCGAACTGATAACTTGATCCTGCTCTTCACCGAGTAGGTTTCCCACTGATCAGTCGGGTTGCTTGTAACGTTATCGTTTGGCCCATTACTTGCCACAGTAACCAACGTGCAGAGGCTATGAGGACAAGTATAAACTGGCCACGGCTGTGCACACCTTCAAGTCCTGCGCGTGCAGGACTGACGGTGACAACGTGGGCGCGAGGACCACGAGGACCACCAACACGTATGCACACAACGATGACGAGGTACCATCGAATGCGTGCCAACTGGAACGAAGGCGGACGCGTGGGCGACCACCCTTCGTGCTCACTGCTGGCAGATGGAGCGATGAAATGCCAATGACTGCACCATTGTACCAGTCAGCATCGTCACTTCAGCATCACTTCTGGAAGGAGATCGTTGCCTGTGTTCTGGCTCATGAATTACTTCAACTGTACTTATACCGAATCTTGAACATTCCGACTCTCTTCAAAAGCACATTGAAGCATCTCGAGTGTAAAACTCAGTGTGATTCACAATATTAATATTCGATCCCGGGACAACATACATACATACTCCGGGGATATCTATGTAGTAATTTCTTCTGAGTCCGTAAGATGTGTTCATATATATGCATGTAAAGAAATTCGACCAACGAGCATGTGAATCACTTATGTGGCCCACAGAGGCTACTTTCGTCGACGCGTTACATATTGTAAGGGCCGACCCTCCTCACACATCTGGGTTGTGGCCGGATCCAGTCATCCGGACCGGGTTGCATAACATTCCACATTTGTTCCGCAAGGCTTTCCATGACCGCAGCCCGGAGATCAACGCCAGTCTGCATGTGCAGTAAATGAGGGCTATCATCCTGATCGGGAGGAGGAGGGAAGCCCGGGGGAGGCCTCCAAGTATGTGGAAAGCCGACAGGCCACGTCGGCAACCAACACATCTCCTATCGATCGTTCAAATATGTTAGTCATAGTACAATAATGAACTGTCGACGAACGTACATCAAGGTCACAAACAGGATGACATTTAATCCATACACTCCAGTCGAGCCATGCCATTAGCCGGGTCAAATCTTCCTTCCAGCTATCCCAAAGATGACCCACTGCATCTACGATATCTGGAGAATTCTTTATTTGTAGCATGGCATCGAGATCTGCTTGCACGCCACCCGCCCACATCTTCGTGATGACACGGCAAATCTCTCGAGTGGTCCCTCGTATGGCCTGGAGGACCAATTTCTCCGAATCAGTCATGGAGTCCAACTCGGACTCCATTGACAGCGTGTGAGTCGTAGCGCAGAGCGTGTAAATGGGATTCGCCCAGTCCGTGTTCTCGGGGTCTGTTGGCGTAGCGGAGAAAAGGATATAAGGTGTCAACATGATCCTCAGTTGAGTCTGCATCTTCTTGGCGACGTCGATGATTTCGTTCGGGTCTTCCGTCGAAGAGGCCATGAGATGGCGCATCAGTTCGAGGCGTCCGGCATATCTGTCGACTATGACCTGGACAAGTATTTTCCAGTCAATGCCACTTGACGTGCCCACAGGTTTGGTCAGGATGGATTCCAGCCTCTCCTTGATGGCGAATATATCGTCTGTTGATGTATTTCGCACACGATGATCCCACCTTTCCTGACCGAAACGAATGTCGACCAGTGAAGGGACTAGTTGGGTATCATAAAAGGAGACGAGGCCATCCAAATCTAAATGAATGCGTGTCTCTCCGGGGAAACGGTTATGCCAAGAACCAGCGTTCATGACTTCAAACATTCCAATCGACACTATCCGAACCCATCTCAGTAATCTCAAAAAGGATCAAGTGAATACCTCACATAATGGGGGATGAGAGGAACTTTCGGCTGCCAAATACGGAAAAGAAACTATGCTGACACCCGATGTAAAGTCACACAGCATGACCTCACTATGACAATTTGCGAATGATGGTCCTGGTGCCAGTATGATCACTTACAAGTCCATTTCCATCCTGATAATATGACTTCAAGAGAGGGAATCATAAGAACGTAAGAGCTGACCTGACAAAGCCATCCACTCCGAAACCCTTTCCCCATTTACATAGATCTCGGATCCGTTCTCTCTCTTCCATCATTCCCCCGGAAGCTACTTTACCCCAGGCCAACAGGTCTTGGGTATCCATGCTACCGTATGACATCTTTACCGCGCTGCTACCGTCAAAGTAGACAACCTTGAGAGGCTTAGTCGTAGCGAGCGTGAGATGCCAGCATCCTTGTTGCAAACGGCTTGGGTGGCCTCTGCAGAAGAGATTTGAATGCTCAGGATCTGTAGCTACCCAATCTGGGCCAAGGGGGAATTTATTGCCGTCCGTTCCATGATAGAGGAGTGTGCCCTTTGGTATGCTTCCCGGTACGATGTTGTGACCTAGAAGGAAAAAAAATTATAGGTTCGGACAGAAACTAGACATGACCCTCACCATTTCTCATGCGGGTGTTGGGCCAGTGTTGAAGGAGCGAGTATACTGTCTCGAACACGAGATGATCGGTTGCATTGGGGTTTGGGAGCTTATCGAGGTTCCATTCCTCGTCCCTAGCTGTACTAGTAGTCAGTGGTACCTGGACGTTGAATGCGAGAGTGGCTGCAGCCAGCAGGCAAACCAGCCTTTCCAGTGCACTGAGCATGGCGGAATAATGCAAGCCCGAGAAGACCACATACAGTAGGTGACATTTTCTATAGCTGCTGCGGACCGATGATAGGAACGCTGAATTGGTGCAGGACAACCCACGCTCTACCGGAGTTGCACCAGCTCACCCGGACACGTCGGCACGTAGCGAGGGCCTTCCAAGTTGGCACCGAGGAATGCATGCAACCACATTGAAACACGCGTGTCAGCCGCAAGGGCAGGCTGTGCACGGACATCTGGACGCTGCCCGGCCGCAGACGACTGCAGGACACTTCTGCAGCGATGTTTCTCTGGTTGGGAATCTGGACGCCGATTTAGGCTTCAGCTGAACATACAAAGCACATCGCGGGCACCGACTCTGCCAGATGCGAATACGAAGATGGCGGCGTCATCATTCGGAGGGCACATTTCTTTGGAAGGCACGCGGCAAAGGATGGGAGGACGTCTAGAAGAGGAGCAGCTGACTAGCTTCGTCGTCACCCCCCTCCGGCTTCCCCCCAGTCATGGTTGTTAGTGGTGCGCTGATGACGGACTATGTTGATCATTGCATCGTAGGTTAGCCCTTGCGTTGACCCGGGATCGGACTCTAATCAGACCAAACCAAGAACTCGCGATGCAGGTGGAAGCAGAACAGTCCGCTCGACTATTCAGATTCAAGTACCCAGGGAACGACACCGTTTCCATCCGAGACGCGTGACAACTGGCGTATATGCGCACTCAGAGGATTCTGTCGCGGCATCTCAGCATACATTGCTCCCCTTGACCAAGACATCGATGCCGCTTGGGGATGCCGGTGAACCACAAAGACAACTGTCGCGTCCTCGTCTTTCTCGACTTACGCATCAATAAGGATCGGATGAGGGCAAGGATGAAGACGGACATGATCGAGCAAGAAAAGTCACATTGCTTTGCAAGATCATACCCTAGTGACCCCGTGCAAGACATTCACATATACAAACTCTTGATACCTTTCCAAGCAACGTCGACTCTTTCCGATGGCACACGTGGGTATAGGACGGAAAAAACGAAAGCAGAGCCAAAGGTTCGCCTGAGATCCGGAATTAGCCTACTGTCTACGAGAGCTTGCGCGACGACTGTGACGACCAGCGCACTATCAGCAGTCGAACGGGCACTAACTTCATACAAAACTGTTACTGGCATGAAACGATGACGACCACAGGTATGCAAAGGAACACGAAGGTGATGTGCAGCCGGATATACCAACTGGCGCGATGGCGAACACGAGGGCCAAGACAATGTACAGCGAGACAGGCCGACAATGAGGGAGAGGATAACAATCCCTCCACGTTGTCGACTCTATCTCACGATCATCCACCCAGAGTCTGTCTATGTATGTCAGTCTACCATTTCATTCGTATTGCCAACCAACTCTTGTACACACGAGTAATTGAAGACACTACGATCTGAGCAAGAAAGCCGATAGTCTTATCACCTCTGATGATATTACAGAAGAAAAAACGAGCAGTGCAGAACGAGCGTGGTATGTTGGGTTGTATAGACTACATACATTAAGCAGGTGCGAAAACGATAAAAACGGTCCGACTACAAGGATGTAAGGACTCAAATGAACCTGAAAAATAAAAATCGATTGTACATCAGTCCATGGACGGTCACAAGAGACCGGCCGAACGCAGATCCCGGTGCAATCGCGCCTCTTCAAGCTCCAGTCGCGAAGGAATACAAATCACTTGCTGTGACTCTGGGTCGTCTGTCCCGGACAGACGAAACATGGTTTCCAGCGTCTGACGGGTGGCAATATCCCGCTCAATCTCCTCCGATGAAGGGGGTGCCCGCGCCTGAGTAGCGCGAATAGAGGCCTCCCAGTGTTTGATGCGCCAAAAGCCGATCAGTGACGACAAGAGGATGAACCAGCCTATAAGATCAAGATCAATCGCGTCCAAACGAATTTTCGCGCCCACGTACCCAGCGTCATGAACAAAAATGATAGCCATTCCCTCGACGAAATGTTCAGGAATGCACTATCTGCCGGCATCGGATCAGACGAAGCAAACCCAACCGAATCCTCGCTCCCATCCGGCCCTACACCTTCCTCGCCTCCCATCATCATCATCCCCGGTGTGGACCCCGATCCGTTCTCGCCCGCGCGTGAATAAAAGCCAAATTGAATGAGTGTGAGCCCCAGCCCGGCGCGCGAGCCAAACTTGGCCGCATGTGTCGTGTGCAAGAGGTAGGTGAGTACAAAGCCGACAAACTGGAAGAAAAAGGAAGTGAAGAAGTTGATGACAAAGACAAAGATGCTGCCGGACGGGAGATCATCGATGATCATCCCCGCGTCAGAGTCTAGGCCAGCGGGCGCGTGAATGGTCGTTTCCCAGTAGGGGGGGACGGCGTCCGCCTGGGCGGCCGCATATGACTGGGGATACGAATTAGGGACTAGGAGACGTAAAAAAAAAAAAGAACACACTGGCGGTGCGCTGGTCTGCGTTTCCTCTGGCATGATGTGGGTACTGCCATCTTCAGTATGCGCCTGCACAGGCCTGCATGGCTTGGCGGTGACGTTGGCGAAGACGCCGTCGTTTTGAGTGCCCCCGCCGACGACGACGTCGGTGGTGGTCGGCACGCGTGCATAGTGAGTGGGGAGAACCGCGCCGATGGCCCGGCGGATAAAAGAGGGACGACGGCGGGTTGGCGCACAGACAGGCTCGGAGGGGAGCAGGCCATTGGAGTTGCCAAAATCGTTGGGCAGCGCGACCGCGGACGGGCGGGGCGGGGAGCCAGGCGGCGGCCGTACGTAGTCAAAATCGCGCTCAAAGTCATACGTGGGCGGCGTGGAGCTCCCCTTGGGTGCAGTGTCGAGGGGTGGGGATCTGCTGGTGGACAAGGCAGTCGCGGACTGGTAGAGCTCGTCGTCGTCGTCGTCGTCGTCATCAGCGAAGGCTGCGTCGAGCTCGCGATCAGCTTCTGGGCTTGGCTGCTGCGTTGGCAGCGGTGCATAGCCAATTGCGGGCATCGTCGGTGTGTGTGATGAGGAGGTTGTGAACTAGAACTTTTAGCGCCGCTGCGCCACAAACTTACAGCATACTGGCACATGTAACACAACAAAACACTACCCCGGATCCTCTCCCCAGATTCTCAAAACAAATCTCCGTTTTACAATACAAGTCAAGTCAGACGCCTTTTCTCCGTCGCCATCACCAGTGCATCAGGCCCTACTAGTATGGTCCAGGGAAGACCAGGAACTTATTCGGGTCTCTCGGAAAGCGCTGAAGAACGCTCGCTTGGTCGCTAGCTCCGATTCTCTCGCTAAAAAAGTGATATCACATTCTTGTGGAACCCTCCAGGCTGTAACGTCAGCGGGCTTGGAAGAACGTTCCATCGCGGAAGCAGTTCCTTTGCCAATTTCTCTGAAGCCATCCAAGGCTGCACATTCTCCAAATTATTTTCTTCCAAAGCGGAATGTTTGCTGACATGTCTAAAGGTCAGTCATCCATGCACCGAGCTGACTGAGTCTCATTTCGCGCTGTCAAATGTGAATCCGGCTCAATTTCGCAATCCTAGGATGGAGCTGTTCTGCATGAACCATGCGCTCGATGGTTTCCTGGCTGACGTGGGACCGCACTCCCGAGATTGACGTCGAACAAGGCATGAGCGTCTTCCTCCGGCATTGTCTCGGCCTCTTCGACTGAGAGCATATCTTTCGAGTCTGCCAACCACTTCCTCGGTTCTGGCGAACGCGCGGTTGATGTCCACCCGGCTGGTGACGTCGAGATTTCTGAGCGTCGCAACGGCGACGTCGCCCCTGCTCAAGATGAACTTGGTCGAGGCCCTTCCGCGGCCCGACGATACCCGTAAGCAGTCAGTGTCCTATCTCTCTGTGACCTTCCGTGGCATGCATATGCGTGTACCCGTCATGTTTGATGGATGGGCTTGGGTCTCGGAGGGTATTTGGTTGGGCACTGACCAGCCTAAAAAAACATGTGCAACCACAGCCTGCCAGAAAGAGACAGTTTAGCATCCAACATATGACAGTTCCGAACACCTGTGACGCGATGAAGATCTGCTAGGTCCTTCTAATGCATAACTATATCAGTAGCGACACTCATCCTCATGACTCGAGCAACAGCAAGCTCAAGGTTACAAAGCCTTGCGCTGGGTCCCTAGTTGAGCAACGCGCCTTCGCTTCCGTGCCCGGATCGGATTTCGTTGCCATCCTTCAGCATGATGTTCCCTGGACCACGCATCCCAGGTTGGGACCCGTCGAAAGAAATGTTTGACCTGATCATAGAATCATGGATCAACAATGATGATGATGGGTTCATGAAATCGCACCTCACATGAGGATCACACTGCATATGTATTCATGGCGTTGAGCAAATGATTTAGATTGTCCATGACGTCATCTCAGTTTCAGTCTATGTAGACATTGTAGATTGTGAAGCAAGCTGGGGACACAATAATCTTTCAACCATGCACAGAGTTCGGAATGATGAGCTTGGGTTTGACTCCCTCATCGTGAAACTCGGCCATTTGATTGCCTGCTAGTCATGCAGACAAAGGAGGAAGAAAGATGCCTTTGATTTCGCTTTCTGAAGCTGAAATACTAGGTTTTGTTAAAATGAAAAAAGAAGCAGAACATTCCCACTGTTGGTTGTCCACCATAGCTGCGTGCATGGCCTATCCCATCCACACAACTCGCTTGACCTCGCAGCCTGCAAGCATTGCTTCAGCCTCGAGGCCGTGCGGACCTAGTCTCAGAATCGCGTACCCGGACCATACTTCATTCGTTATTAGTCTAGCTTCCCCGCAGCGCGGCGCGAGGAAGCGCTCACAGCGAGCGCTGAGCTTTTACAGCTCGTTTTCTGTGGGTGTCTCGATTCAACGTGTTTTGCGCTTACATTATTCGAACGCAGCAGGAAGAGTTTACAGCAACACGGCTGTGTGGATCAGGAAGGAATTCCGAGCGCTCGGACCCACACTCACACAGGAATGAGAACGCAGTATTTCAATAGAGAACAGCTCGTGTTGTGGTCAGTGGGCATACGTTAGCGGCACGCGATAGATCTTCCTGGGCGGTTATAAGCAGCTAAAATGGTAGCTGACAGGGACGGACTGCACGAGGCATTCTTCACTCAACAGCTGCAACGTTCAACTCGAGCCACCACACCATCATGAACGCGAATTCCCCAGCAGGCCCATCGACTCGTCATCGCAGGCAATCCTGTCGTTACTACGGGCAGGGACATTGTCGGTTTGGAGACAAGTGCAAGTTTAGTCACGAAGCCCGGGATGAAGTGAGATTTGCTTCGTCGCTGTCACTCAGGACAAACCTTTTCTCTCTTTTCTAGTCCGTGAAGGAAGTGCATGCGGGTCACTTTGTACGTTAATCCCCTTTCGTCGGCGCATCGACTGTACTGAATGCACCTCATACTAGCTCACAACGAGCACTTTAGACTTACCGACATCTAGACACAGACGTGGCGAGCTCCCTTGCCGTGCTTGGAAGGCTGGAGCTTGCGCCAAAGGGTCCAAATGTTGGTTTCGACATGATGTCGATGTAGTGCGTGACCTTTCCTGATGAACTTCGAGCTCATGTGACATTGAGCAACACGCTTTTAGGCACATAAAATGGGCCCCGAATCGCACAATCAGAATGGTGCACCACCTATCACAGAACAAGGTCCCTCCACCAGCGCTTCGGATTCGTTGCGACATACCAAGCAACCTAGAACTGAATTGGCTCAAGCTTCTGCACTTGAACGCGCCAATACAGTCGCTAGAGAAGAGGCGACGATGACCCTCAATCGACTCGTCTCTGGCTCTGTCGTCACGTTTAGCGCTGGGTTGGACGTCGCCCATCTGATACCAGGCTTCGAGACCTGTATAATATGTGTTGGGAATCTCCCCCACGATGTGTCAGAGCACGATATTCGAACTCTGCTTCGAGAACAGGGCGTTGACATTGAGCACATCTACTTGGAAATCAAGACAAAGTCGACTAGCAAGCGCGAAGCGCGCATAGTCACGGACACTGCCACTGGAAGGGAGCTTGCTGCGACTTTAGATGGCGTCGAATTCCGGGATGAGGCTCTTGTGGTCGAAGAGTCCGCTACCAATTCCTTCGAGGGCATGAGCGTCAAGGGCGGCCAAGATTCTGAGGTGCTGACTATATCCTGGCGCGCTCCCTCCTTTCGCTACGTCGCAGAGTATGCCGATGTCGACACGGCCAAAGCTAAGGTCAGAGAGCTCGACCGTTTGGTATACAATGGGCGTCGCATCAAAGTCGAGATGAACGTACAACCCCGTGGACAATGCGCACCCAATCTACGGTCAAAAGCGATTAAAGTTAATAATCTTCCGACGTCAGTTACCGACAGGGACATCGAAGCACTCACGGGTTCAAAATCCGTCAAGCGGCTTCCGATCGGGGGCATCATTGGCATAGCATACACTGTCGAGCATGTCGCTCGACTCATCCAAGCTGACATTGAGCATGCAGTCCCTGAAGGGCTCAAGAAATTTGATGATCCTCCAAACACGTGTACGATGGATGGCACGGTGTCCGTGCGCGCCCACTTTTCTTCGCGGGAAGATGCCCGCAGTGCGTATGCGTGGCTCAAAGGTCAGCGGTATGGTTGTCAGTCTCTTTGGCTCCGACTTCCAGACCCGATGCACTTTACGCTCGGTATCCCGGCGGGCCAGTACCGAGCTCAAAAAGCCCAGTGGGACTCGCTCGCAAGCTCGGTCAAGGGGAAAGAATGCGCGCTTCATGTGCGCGATGCAGGGGATGTCTTTTTTATTCGCTTGTCTGGCACAGTCAAGGAAGCAATGGGGGCACTGAAAGTGAGGATCGAGAATTTGGCGAGGGGTGAAAAAGTAGAGGGCTGGCATCGCTCTTTGGGATTTCCCGGTAATGTGTTCGTCCTCCGTGTCAATTCGGAGACCGGCGCGTACCTGCGCGCCAATGGGAAAAGCAAATCGCTGAAGGTTTACGGGACCTCAAGTGCTATCGAACTTGCTCGCGAGATGATCAAGAACGAGCTCGAGAGGCTTTCTTCTCTGGACTACACCATTACCCTCACCCGCCACTCGCTGGGGTTCTTCGTTCGAGAGGGACTGCAACAGCTGAAGGAAACGCTTGGCGAGGATAATGTCAAGTTTGCAATGTCCTCGAGAAAGATAACTGTGTCGGGCGGGGAAGAAGCCCGTCATGCACTCGATCGTCTTATCACTCTTTCCTTGAAAGGTGGTCATCAAAACCCAGCGAGCTCATCGCACGACGAGAAAATTTGTCCGATTTGCTATGATAATGTCTCTTCTCCCCATCGACTTGATTGCGGACACGCTTACTGTGTTGCCTGCTTCCGCCATTTCATTTCGTCTGCTCTCGAATCGGACCAATTGCCTCTGGCTTGCCTTGGTGACGAAGCGGCATGTCGTGTCCCGATTCCAATTCCCGTCATCCAACAGTTTCTGCCCCCGGCATCGTTCAATCGGTTGCTGGAAGTTGCATTCGACGCATATATCGCGAAACATCCCGAAGAGTTCAAGAATTGCAAGACTCCGGACTGCACGCAAATCTATCGTGCTGTCCGAGTCGGCACGACGGGTCAGATTTTACACTGCCCATCTTGTTTCTCTGCGGTGTGCAATAGATGTCACGAAGATGCCCATGAGGGACTGTCTTGTGCACAAAGCAAAGCACAACGGGACCCAGCGGAGCAAGAGCGCCTCAACGACGCCTGGATGATTTCGCAGGGCGGACGGGTAAAGAAGTGCCCGCAGTGTAGCGTGCTGATAGAGAAACTGGAGGGATGCAATCATATGACCTGCCGGTGCGCGCGACGCCTGGGCCTTCTACCCTTTGATCCTGTGACTGACCAGCGGCTTATGTCTCTGTAGATGTGGCGCACACATTTGTTGGCGGTGTATGGGGGTCTTTACCAGCGATACGATTTATCCACACATGCATTCTGCGCATGGAGGTATCCACGGGGATGCGGCGCCAGCGCCGGGTGGACGTGCTATCGCTGTTCCAGACGTGCCTTTCGACCTGGGCATTCCGGTGGACGTCGAGGAGCAGCGAGAGCTATTTCGGCAAGTGGAGATGCGCCGCACGGCGAGGCTACGACACGAGAATGTGAACGTGGGGTGGAGGGATCGGGCCCAGGAGAGGTGGGGGGAGCTGAATAGGCTATATGGGGAGCGGGAGGCGGAGGAAAGGCAGAGACGGGAGAATGGTGGGGGGTGGAGGGTGAGGGAGGCGGAGGAGAGACGGATGAGGGAACGGCGGGAGGCGGAGGAAAGGCAGAGACGGGAGAATGGTGGGGGGTGGGGGTGTGTGATCATGTAGCCATGTACTAACCTGGTATGATTTAATTAGGTACATATCCGACGTATGCAATATGATTTGTGTATTATTGGGAAGGGAGCAACAGGAGCAGATTGATTGGGTAGGATGGCTGGATATTTAATTGACAGAGCGTCGGCAATACTGGCGCTGTAGCAAGTGAATGATGGTCCGTAGTCAGGCACACTGATGCACCAAAGACTGGTGATTCGGCTCGTATCGGATCGGTCGTGAACATTTGAACGATCAAGTTGGGTAGATTAAAAGTTTTGAATATTACTTTAAAAATGAAAAAATAATTTGCAGTTAGATTGCCGGGAGGCGAGCCGAGAAGCCCCGAAGGGGTCGTGAACAAACGCATCATGAGCGTAGCGATTGGCGGACGCGAGCAGCCGTCTAAACTATTTTCGTATTAGATACAATACAAGCTGATTGGCGGATAAAGCAGCCGTCTAAATTATGTCCGAACTACTGATACAGTGTAAGTTGGCAATGACGCGTCGGCCAATGCACCCGACGCCCGCAACCAAATACGCCAACCACGTCAACGATGATGATGTCGAGACGCACGCACGACGGCCTCCACACAAAGACACCAACAACGACATGCCACGGGCCGCGCCAACAGGCACGACGGCACACACCCTGACCCACGTCGACACAAAGACGACGACGACGACGACAACCGCCAAGTGCCAGCGCGACGGCAAACACGAGGACGAGTCGGCCATCGCGCCCCCACGCGATGACGCTGATACTGACGATGCGCCACGAGCCGCACCAACAGGCTCAATGGCACACGACGAGGATGACGAAAACGTGTCGGCCAATGCACCCCCACACGAAGATGCCCACGCCAACGACAACGTGCCACCAAACACGCCAACTGGCGCGACAGCGGACACGTCGTCGACGGCGTGTCTATCAGCGCGCATGCACAACAGCCTGAGTGGGCGTGCACCTCCCTCATCCCTGATCCGTCCACGCCCGTGTGAGCCTTGCAGCATGCACGCATGCTCTTACTCGAGCCTGTGCACCCGAAGCAGGGCCCCAGACCCTCCAAGCCGGCTTTTAGGCTGGGTCGGGCCGCGGCATCACTAGATCATGGAACCACATTCCACACTCATTGGGACTGGCGTCCTCCTGGTTGAAGTCCAGGCGTTCATGGTAATGCTCGCCAAGAGCACTGTCATCTTACAGGCACACACGGCAATCCCATGAGCGCCTTCTTCAAGCTTTATCTTGGCTTCCAGGTCGACGGCTCGATCCCTGCCGATCGCACCATGCAACATGATGGTGCCTTATGTCTTCGCGTCAGCCACCTCGAACAGAATGGCCGGTCAGATCGTTTTTGAATGGGCGAGTTGCATGTTTTTTTTTTTGTTCTTTTTCGCTTTCGAATTTCGCTTTCTTTTTCCTTGGCCTTTGCCTTTGGTCCTGCCTCCCCTTTAGTTACTCAGCTGCCAGGTCTAGCTACGTGTGTCTTTGCCCGTCCGTAATAAAATGTCATTTCCATGCTACTCCCGACGAGCGTGAGCATGCGTTCATCTGATCGACGAGGCCACAGCCACAGCCACCCCCCCTTCTGATTGGTCAAAATTGATTGACCCTCAAGTTGTGTTGTTGTCTCATTTATGTCATCGCACGTGACCTGCGATCCCGTTTTCTCGTAACTTGAGCGATGGGGGGCAAACGTGGCCCCGTCATTGTCATTACTGGCACTCCGGGCACCGGAAAGTCGACCCACGCGCGGCTTGTCGTCGATGAGTCCTCGATCGCTCTGCAGCACATCAACGTCGGGGAACTCGTCAAGACGGGGGGATTACACCAAGGGTTCGACGAAGAATGGCAGTCCTACACCGTAGATGAGGATAAGGTATGTGTGGGCCTTGTATAATTTTTTTTTTTTTGCTCCATGGCCCCCCCCCCCCCCCCCTGGCCGCCTCCCATCCTTTCCTGATCACTGGCCACTGTGTCATCACATGCAGGTCCTTGACGAACTCGAACCACTCGCCTCCGCGGGCGGGTTGATCCTCGACTGGCACACATGCGACGCATTTCCGGAGCGCTGGGTAGATCTTGTTGTCGTCCTGCGATCGAATCACACATTGTTGTGGGACAGACTGGAGAAACGGTATGTATGACATCGGGGTTCTTTAAACGCGTCCTCATGTGTTTTACAGGGGTTACCCACTGAAGAAAATACAAGAAAATAACGAGGCGGAGATTATGGGCATCGTCTCGGACGAGGCAAGAGAATCATATCGGCCCGAGATAGTTGTAGAGCTTGAGAGCAACACGACGGAGGATCTGCAGGAAAATGTGTCGAGGATCGTGGCGTGGATCGGTCAGTGGATGAGTGATAGTGGTGGCGATAGCAGTGGTGCGAGCCTTTGATTGATATGACATCATTGTTTGAAGCTGAAGCAATGAGGTATGAGCCTGCAACGATGAGAATGAGATACTGAGAAAAGGATGTGGGCGGGCATGACCGGAGAGGTGGTGGGGACCAAAAATTAGGTGCGTCGTGTGATTTGTATTTTCGCTTCAAGAGCATTCTTCTATGTGAGAAACACTCAAATACTTACATCACAGCCCGTAATGTTCTAGAGAATTTATTGGAAATCAGTGTGGACGCCCAGCAGAGGAATTGCTTTGATATTTTCTATCATCCATCTCTTGCTAGCGGATGCGTTCATCTTCACGACCCTAAATGGCGCCAGTGGCTGATGCATACCTGCATGTATCGTACCCATTGGTACAAATGATGCACGTACTAATCTGTGACACATCTCCGCAGGGGTGCCTGTGCCATATCAGATGCGCACACGAAGGTTCGTACCATAACTATAATTAATATTGTCATGTTGATTGAAGATTAGACGCCGAAATCTTGCCTCGGTTCATCTTCCTGTGGGAACATCGAAATATCGACAAACATGACATCTCCACGAATTCTGCAACAATGTACGCGTCGGTTTTCATTCGCGATATGCGATGTTACCCAATTCCAGCACTGGGCCTTCAATTGGGGATTCTGGATGGCAACCACATCACGTTTCATATGATGTCCTCTTGGTGACCCGGCGGAAACAAATAGACGACCCAAATGATGTCTCTTGCTACGAAGTTTCAGCATGACAGATCATGAAGTGCAGTCAAGCCACCGTGACTCCGAGTGTATCATCAATACGATAACGCCTCCTCGGAAGGAAGGTCTACTGATTTGTCTCTTTTATCAAAAGTACGACCACGCAAATCTCGAAGAGGCATCCAGGCACAAATAATTTTTTTGCGGTGCAGACTACAGATATAGTTCAGCGAGCAAGGAAACTTTTAGTGTCGGATCAATCGGATAGGACTGTTCCATAAAATCAGCATCAGATATCAACTCTGGAGTTTCGCGTGAGATTGCCAAGTCTAAAGCTGGCTGGCAGGTAAGTTAGTCTTGGTTGCATCCTGCGGTGACCTTTGTTAATGATTTTTGCAATTATACTTCATTCAATCCACAATGATAAAAACTCAGAACGACCGGGCCACATCGCTGTGAGTTCCCCATCTATTTAATGCAAACAGGTCACGATCACACCCTCCAAGTTTGTCTCTAATGTACTTCGTACTCGCGACATTCATCATTGCAATGGCTGCTGCAATACCAACCAGGCCAGACGTTCGGAATCCAGGCGGCTTTGGCACGGGTATACCCCTCACCCTCACCCGAAATTATTCCTGGACGCATGCAAACAATACTATCGATTTTGATACACTTGTGTCGCATGTTGAGTCGGTTAGCGCGTAAGCGTCATCCAACTACACACATCTAATTGTCTCGTCCTCAAATTTGGTCTTCAGTAAAATGCTTCGCGGCTTGAAGAACAATCCAAGGAAGGAATACCTTCGCATGAAAGATGCCGACAAATGGGAGAGGATTACAAAGCCAAGCGGTGGTGCCATTTTGGCGAATGATAAAGATATCTTCTGGTATACCATGATTGCGGTTGGCACTCCTCCCCGGTATTTCACTGGTAGGAAGCTCTCCTGTCCCTGATGTAAATCGACTTTCCCTGATCTCATTTCAGTCTGTATCGACACAACCACTGCGTAAGCGCATTTTGTGGAATTTTTCCATGCGGAGTTTTGTGCTCAATCAGGCCCAGCGATCTTCTCCTGCCAGGGCCTGATTGTGATGAGACCTGTAAAGATCATGAACTTTGGGACCCAGCTTCATCCAAAACAGCCAAAGACCTGGATGAAGATTTCACAGTTTCATACCGTGGAGATCTATCTTATTTGGAAACGTTTGTTATAGGAAAACAATACACTGACAATGTGACCATATCTGGTGGCTTCACTGTACGTTGGCTGTGGTTAGCGAATCTGATGACCTCTGTGACACCACTAGGGTAGGCGCACACTCAGACAATTGGTGTCGCAAGGGAATATGCGACTGCATTGCGAAAACCACTGTATCCCGCAGATGGCATATTGGGACTGGCATTCCCAACCCTCTCAAAGTTTCCTGCACAACCTTTCTTTGCAACGCTCGTCGCAGAGCGCCAGGTGATCAATCCAACGTTTTCACTCATGCTATCCTCAGATGGCGGGGAGTTGTACATCGGAGGAGCGAACAGTCGAATGTACAATGGTAGGATCACTTACGCTCCTGTTATCGAGGAGGTGGGTCGAAAACAGAGCACATGAATGATCCATTCACATGATCACATCCACTCTCCAGGGGTTCTGGCATGTTAAATTGGACAAGATTATCGTGAATAAGAAGCAGATGTCGAAAAATATCGATGCCATCATCGATACCGCTGCCAACTTCATCATCGGTGATCGACGTCGAGTTTCGCAGTTGCACGAGACATTCGGTGGCAGACACTTTAGTTCTGGATTTTATGTTTGTGAGTATGTTTTTTGGATTTCTTGGCATCACTGACACTCTTCTGCCACAAGTCCCATGCACCACGTTCCCCACCGTGGAGCTCACCTTTAACAGCAGGTCATTCAAGATTCCTCCCCCGCTTATTAATCTCGGACAAACTTATGATGGCTCGCCGGAGTGTTTCAGTGGGATTATTGCTCCGTACGATACACCTCGTAAGTATGCATGACCATGTGTTCCCTACAGCATTCAACTCGAGCGGAACTGAATTTACTTCGATTTCATTTCTAGAATACTGGTCCATTGGAACGTTGTTCCTCAGGAGCGTCTATACTGTGTTCGACTTTGGAACTGAAGAGGTTGGATTTGCCACCCTTGCCAATGTGCCCGACTACAAAACACCATGATATGAAAGTCTTTCGATTTTTATATCACGAATTAGTTTACCAGGGTACATGTCACGACATTATCACATACGTACAGTTCGGCTAGCTTTTTGAATAAAAGTTGATGTATGAAGATGATTAGTAGCCATAGGAAGGCATTCATCACATGGACGGAGTCAACTAATAGTAGAAAAGTCCGACCGTCCTCGGACGGGGCCAGAATTTCAAGTTGAACTTTGTCCTTTACATACACCACTAAGTATTTTCCGATGATATCCAAGTCAATGCATGACAAGGCCGAAGTTGCAACTGAAATCGGAGATGGCGGCCCATGCCTCAATTGCCTCGTCACTGGCAAGTGCCAGGTTCTACACTGGAATTGTCGTTCACAAACTTTGCTATGAAATCGAGTGGTGTCTTGACATTTCTGTGCATTTCGCTTACATGCAATTCAAATTCACGCCCACGACAAGGCCAAAAAGTGAGCAAAAGAATTGTCTATGGCCTAATCATTACTCGCTGCCACAGTAATGTCATCCCACATCAAGTCGGCGGACCACGGCGACGCCTCAGCTACATCCCTTCTCAGCGATTCCAGCTGCTCGTTCGCTTCTTTCAATGCATCTTGTCCCATGGGAACATAGAGTGGCATCTTCCCGCTCTCGACCAGCCCATAGACGGCTCTGGCGAACTTATATGGATCACCAAAATATCTAAACCCCGTCTTCAGTATAGCTGCCAGTTTTGATGTGTCCCCGCTGTAGACTGGATTCTCAGGCAAAACCACGGCATTCGATGAAGCTGACGTGTTGAAAGTACCGGCAAGTAGAATACATATCTGTGTCCAAGTTTCGAGCATCCTACTGTAAAGATGGTGGGCGGTTCTTACCTTGATGTTCCATTCTGGGAGCACTTCCTTTGCCAGGGTCTCTGAAAAGCCATCCAGGGCTACGCGTTGACTAAAGTTAGTCTGCAATCAATCTTCCCTGGGTTGAACCATTTACCGTGTTTGCTGAAAGTATTGAGTTCAAACCTCGTTATCCATTGTAAGAGTATGTATATCAAGACTCACCTCGCGGTATAGAATGCTACGCCGACCCAACTTCCCAATCCTAGGATGGAGCTGTTCTGCAATAGCACTCCACCGTGACCCGGTTCGTTCACATCTCTGAAGAATTTGACAGCTTCCTGGCTGACATGAACTGCCCCCCAGAAATTGACATCGAACAAGGCACGAGCTGTCTCTTCCGGCGTCGTCTCCGCATCTCCTACAATGCCATAACCGGCATTGTTAAAGACGACGTCCAGTCTACCAAACACTTCTTTGGTCCTGGCGAATGCGTGTTCGATGTCTGTTCGGCTGGTGACGTCGACTTTGAGGACGAGCAGTTGGTCCTTTGGATATGTCTCCGAGAGCTGCTGGAGTACCTCGGGCTTTCTGAGCGTCGCGACGACGAAGTCGCCATTACTCAAGACGTATTCGGTCATCGCTTTTCCGAAGCCAGATGATGCTCCGGTAACTGAGGCTGCCTCAGCATTCCCGTGTCCCGATGACCTATCTGGAAATCACCTACTCAACCAAACGCGTGGAGTCGACATCTCTGAGGTTGGGGTCACAAGTTTCGAGAGTATGTATTTCTGCTTAGGGAGCAGCCTCATAAACCGCACATCACCGTTGGCCGCAGGATCAGTACCCAATTCAGTGTTATAACGTAAGGAGATCGATCCTGGTGCGGTAAATGTTTCAGTATGGGCGCTATTAACTGGATCAATCCGAGACAAATGGACTCGACCTACTGGATATCGCTGTCGCTCGTAAATTCTCTCGACTTTCAGTTTCCTCTTTTTCTGATGTGTTTTCATTATCTGATTGACTCCGAGCCTACAGTGGCAAACTACCAAGTTGCAAGATCGTATGTCCTGATTCGAAGCTGATCGATTATTCTCAAGCCTTGGTTTGTTTATTTTGCTCCACCATAGACAAGACATAGCCTATATATACTACGCCAGTCTCGAGCTTACACACACCAGCGCGGCGATCACGTACCATCCTGACATACTATTCCGCTTCCACTCGGGGAGTTCATATACAATCATCACTGGCTGTCCCCGACATCGCCGGCTGGTTCGATCACACCGCTCGGAGTCGCAAGCCCAAAATTAAGGGTTCTTTAGTTCTTTCTATGGTAACTCTGATTACGCAAGAATAATGCGATACCGGATCCGAATCGCACATGCAGAGACACTAGTAAGGATCACAGTAATATAGTATTATTCAGCGAGAATGACTCGGATCTACATGCGCTCATGGTGGCCCAAGCGCTGTGTCATCGGAAACAGATATGATATTGGTGTGTTTGTGGCATGTGGATTCTTCGCGGCGGGTTGGTTGAGGTAAGCGTATAGTATAGTACACCCGCCGTTACTAATTCAAGAATATCTCGAGCCTACTACTTGTACATGCAAGGCGATATCGGCACAAACAATGTTTCTGACAGCGTATGCTATTGTCAGATTGTTAGACTCATCGGGATATGTGGAGTACTTGCTGCATGCTTTCAGTGTTCGTTAATTTCCGATTCCCGAGATCATTGTGCTACTGGGAATCCTGCTTAATGCGATAAAATTATTCAAGGTTTCACCTCTTCCGTATAAAAAGAGACCTGGTAGAATTTTCCCCGACATCTACTGTAATTTCTCATGTCGTCTCTTTGTTACAGTGGCCCCTCCCTTTTTTTCAGGGAACTTGCAGAGTTTCCAGTTCCGACGTCAGCCAAGTTTACAGACGCGACCTCTCTCTCTAAAGGTTCGTCTGAATGATCTTTCTTTGTTGTGCATCCCCACCATTGATTACTTTTTGATCCTTTCAAGTTGTCAGCGTTTCTTATTTGGTTCGTGATGACGAACGAAATGTGAATCGGTCGATCGCGAAAATATTCACGCTGGATGGCCTGGGCTCAGTCATCGGTGGGCGGCCGATCCCCCCGGCAGTAAGCCTTGACTCTCCAGAAATACTAGCAATCCTCTATGCTACATCCGGGAAGCGGTATGCACTCCTGAGACAGACTTCGGACACCAGTGGCGGAAAGAAACGTTATGTGGAGGTCTGGTCTGGTGCTCAGCTTGAGGCGTCAGTCGAGGTCACCAAGCTTCACGGACCATTCCGCACAGAAGGTATGGCTGTTTCCTGGATCGTCGGCCGAGTTGCATGCTTACCGAGTTCGCGCTTTCAGTTTACTTCAAGTCTTTCTCATTCACTCCATCCGAAACAGCGTTGGTGTACACTGCCGAAGCGAATCCTCCAAACGAGGAAGACGATCCATTTCTCAAGTTCCGCTTCGCTCCTGACTTTGGTGAAGAACTATACACGGTTAAACGTCCCACTCTCTTTGTTTTCCGCTGGCGATCCCCGAATGAGGAGTCTGCTGGTGACAGCGACACGAAGCCTGCTGCCTCTGTCACAGCACTGTCGTTACACCCATCCCCCATCCTTCCTGTGGCATTTGGCCAGGCTACGTTTGTCAGCGAGACGCGCCTCTACGCTACGGGATACGAATCGAGTGCTGACGGCAGGATTTCTGGTCTCAAGGGGTGTTTCAATCGTCCTACAAGCATTTTGGAACTATCGCTTCCGAGCGAGACTCTGGGCACATCCGCCGCTGCGATAACGTCGGTTCAGCACGGGAAAATTCAGGCGCCAGGTCATTCCTATCGTTCTGCACGTGTTCTGTTTGACAAGGATGGTGGTGCAACTACCATATTCTGGCTGTCTAATTCCCAACGTGGCGCACGTGTGGCCACGGTTACCCTTCACTGTCGCGATCTGAAGTTAGGAATGGAGAGCGATAGGGTTCTCGTGGACATTGTATATGATCCCTCACCGGATGAATTCCCTGGCTTGTGCGATTTCAGTCTGGCCGACAGCCCATTCCTCAGGCTCGGCGATAAGACATACATTTTAACGCACATACTCTGGCGTTCTCGTCCGACATTGGTTTCGATCGATGTTCAGAGTGGCGCTGTGGTTCATGTCACGCCTGACGAGCATCTGGATGGGCCAAGACTGTATAGCTGGAACTTACTCGCAACTGACGGAGGACGTTTGGCAGTATGTGCTCGAAGCACCCCGACTTCCCCTTACAAAACTGTTCTTTTGACATTCAAAGACGGTGTGCTTTCTCCACTCATCACAGTGCTTGACACGCCTTCCATCTCTCCAAAGCGTATGTACCACACAGTTCGGATTGGTGATTCCTGATATCCATCCAATTGCAGTTCAGGAGGCGCTTTCCTGTCTTGAGGCACGTCTCGTGACCGTTCCAAACAGACATCCACTCGAAAGTGTTGTCATTCGTGCAAAGAAACTGGCGCAAGGGCCCAAACCTGTCTGCATGACGTTTTTGCACGGAGGTCCACACACGTCAAGTACCACATCCTTCACACCGGGTATGCTTGCTTACGCCTTGGAAGGATGTGAGTCGACCAATCAAATGCATTCATCCTCCACGCACATTATTTAACTGGATGCACAGACACTGTATCTCTCCCGAATTATGCAGGATCATTGGGATTCGGAGAAATGTATATCCAAAAAAACATTGGGAAATGCGGGACGATCGAGGTAGCAGATGTCATGGCGTCGGTCGAAGAGCTGATCAGACTTGGATTTGCTGAGCCTGGGCGTTTGGTGATCCACGGTGGAAGCTATGGAGGATTTACGACTGCACATGGTGAGCCTCTCTTACAATCTTCGTCAGATCCAACGTGTTAACGATAAACCGTTACCTTGTTCGTAAACAACTTACATATTTAGTGATCAGCCAACACCCGGATGTGTTCAGTGCAGCAGCATTGCGTAACCCGGTCATAGCCCCCCAGGAGTTCACCGCATCAGACATTCCTGACTGGCCGTTCTCCGAATTCGGGATTCCATACGGCCCGGGTCAGTTCGTCACCCCTGACGACTTCGCAAAATTCTATGCAGCCTCGCCGATGGCATTCGTAGACCGTGTCAAGACGCCAACGTTACTGTTACTGGGCCTAGCTGACCTGCGTGCCCCTGTGGCGGGGGGAAAGGGATACTATCATGCGCTCAAGGGAAGAGGAAAAGTGACAGACATATTGACATTCCCGGGAGAGACACATTGGTTTGATGGCGTGGAAGCTTCGAGGGTGGTGTATGAAGCTTCGCGAGATTGGTTCCGGAAGTTTGTGGACTGAACAAGGTGCTTCGTAAAACGGATAGTTTGTAAGATTAAACGTGACGATGCGTACGTCCTGGTACATTCTTGAGGTGAAGAATTGTTGCTAGTCAGTGTATCTATCATCGCTTGGCAAGCTTAATGGGACATCGGTTGAAATCTTGTACAAGATCATTGATTCAGGGGATGAACTCTTCAATAGGAATAATAATGAGGCGCAAGCAGAACCAATTCTCTCTCCTTATCACTCTACGCTTTTCAATATCCGAATCTGAGCAGCAGATAAGTTAGCGAGCCAGACCAATCTAATATACATGCAATTCACGGAAACGGCAATCTCGAGCTCGAAAATTGAATAATCAAGTCGTCTCATCCCGCATCAAATCAGCAGACCACGGCGATGCCTCAGCTACATCCTTTCTCAGCGATTCCAGCTGCTCGCTCGTCATCTTCAATGCATCTTGCCCCAAGGGAACATAGATAGGCATCTTCCCGCTCTCCGCCAAACCATAGATGGCCCTAGCGAACTTGTTTGGATCACCAAGAGGTTTAAACTCCCTCATCGAAGTGAGTCGAGCTGCCAGTTGTGATGTCTCCCCGCTGTAAACTGGATTCTCTGGCAAAACCAAGGCGTTCGAGGAAGCTGAGGTGTTGAAGCTCCCGGGAAGTAGAATGCATATCTGTGTTCAAGCTTCAAATGTGCTATTGGGGCGATTTCGAGTAGTCCCTACCTTGATGTTCCATTCTGGAAGCATTTCCTTTGCCAGGGTCTCTGAAAAGCCATTCAGGGCTACGCGTTGTCTAAAATCAGCTTTCAATTACTCTTATCTGGATTGAACCATTCACCATGTTTGCTGATATCGAGCTCAAACCTCGTTATCCATTGTAAGAGTAGATTGCGACCCACCTCGCGCAATAGAATGCAAAGCCGACGAAGCCTTCCAATCCCAGGCTGGAGCTGTTTTGTAACAATAACCCACCTTGCCCTGGTTTGTTTACATCTCTGAAGAACTTGACAGCTTCCTGGCTGACATGAACTGCACCCCAAAAATTGACATCGAATAAGGCACGGGCTGTCTCTTCCGGCGTCGTCTCTGCATCTCCCACCACGACATACCCGGCATTGTTAAAGACGACGTCCAGTCTACCAAACACCTCTTTGGTCCTGGCGAATGCATGCTCGATGTCTGTTCGGCTGGTGACGTCGACTTCGATGACGAGCAGTTGGTCCTTTGGATATGTCTCCGAGAGCTGCTGGAGTACCTCGGGCTTTCTGAGCGTCGCGACGACGATGTCTCCTTTGCTCAAGACGTATTCGGTCAGGGTCTTTCCGAAGCCGGATGACGCTCCGGTAACTGAACTACTAATCAGCATGCTGGGATCTGCCGTAGCAAATGGCACATACTCAGCCAAACACGTGGGGTTGTCATGATTGTGGACGAGATCTTGAGGGTATGCCTGTGCTTTACCAGCCTTATATATCATGTTTTTTCGCCGCAGTCGCATCGGCAAGATGAGTTATACTGCTGACTGAGTAGACGAGATTATGTAATATATATCACTCGGAGTTAGGGAATTCCGGGTAGTCTCTACCATCGACAAGTAACAAGCAAATAAGCCGAGACTTTTCGTGAACATGACCTTGTATCCTGCTAAATCCAACTCACCCAGGCTATGTCAACATGTGCATGACGATGGCTTTCAATTTATAAGATGCATGTGTCGTTCCTTTTATTTTTTGGTAAAGGAGAATCCACAAGCATTGTCAACGAGCTCACTGACCTTGGTATTCCATTGCGGCAGGATTTCCTTGGCCAGACTCTTTGAAAATCTATCCTTTCATCACAGTGTTTGACCTTACCGCGTTAACTATAACAATCAAGGGATATATCAGTGTCTGACACGGTATGTCGTTTAAATAATTGACTCACCTCGAACCATAACGAGGCCGGCCAGTAAATTCGGCGATGAACTGTAGAGATTGCAGCCTTTTCCTGGTCCATTCACCCTCCTAAACAACCAGACCACAACCTGGCTGATGCCAACCACTCCCGAGAAGTCAAGTAACCCGGAACAACGCCCAGGCGGCCACATCTTGGCCCACAGTGCAGACGATCGAGACGCTTCGCCTTGATGTGCACGAATGCGTCGCCAAGGTTGGCTGAGCCGGTGACATCGACTTGAAGGCCGAGTAGGAATACTTCGGCCGCCGAGGTGCTGCAATATTTCATTTTGTCTGGAACATCGTGATCGTGATATCGTCGCTTTGGCTCAAGATGTTTCAGGTCAGACTCGAAGTTCAACCCACTCGCCGGGGTCATCCGCCGAAGATTGCTATTAAGTGGCGAGTATACAACTTGTTCGTGGCTTGTGTCTCGTTGAACTTCTCGCCGGCTTTTACTTGATTTCCGCGCGGAATGGGGACACTGATGCTGGATTGACATTATGAACTCGCAGTCGTGACTCGTGGGCTATCGAACTACGAAAGCAGAAGTCCATTTTGGGACGTTGTCGTAACACGTGAGGCGGCTTTTCGGGACCTTGTACATAATTCAACACTTGGCTTTACTTATAGCGGCCGTCTGAATGCATGTCTTCCTGCCTCATTGACGGGTCCTTTTTCACTTCCCATGCCAATGCTTGTTCATGATGATTCGGATGCGGCGGTACTCGCAAGCCTAGGGTATAAGCAAGAGTTCAAACGTGCCTTCAATTCTCTAGAGGTGAGCAGAATACCGTACGGCGGCATTTATGTGGTCACCCCCACTCACACGATTCTGCTAGGTCTTCGGGGTAGCTTTTAGTATTATTGGATTGTTACCATCAATTGCGTGCGACCTGGTATTCGTAACTATCTAGCAAGCCCATTTTCATTAACTTCGGTGTATTATAGATCCGTGCTTTCGAGTTCGGTGGCAAATGGTGGCCCTGTATCGATGGTGTGGGGCGTACGTTGAGTTTTCTTCACGCATATATTTGCATTTTAATATTATCTAGTGGGCTTTAGGGTCGTGCTTCATCCTCTGCATCGGAATGGCGCTTAGTGAGCTGGCTTCATCAGCTCCAACCTCAGGAGGAGTACGTGTCCTGCCTTTCCACCTTCGGAATGAGTATAGACGGTCTACATCACAGTTATACTACCTGTCGTACACCCTATCATCCCCAAGAAGTCGCAATATCTTGTGCTGGATTGTCGGATGTAAGTCTTCGTTCGTTGCCATATACAGCTGACTGCACTGTACTGTACATAGACGCGAATACGATTGGGACATTCACTTCAACAGGCATAGAATATTAATTATCTTTCCCATATATAATTTCATTGACGAATGATCCCCTTAGCTTCAATCGACTGGGGTTGCACTGTCCAGGTTGTTGCCGCAGCAAAGATAGCTTCTGATGGGCAGCTGGTTATCACAAGTTCTCAATCCTAGTGAGTCATTTACACGATTGTTCATTCGTTAGCTTACCAAGGTACTACAGTGGAATCTATGCGGCAATAATCCTCAGTCAAGCCATTGTTTGCAGTCTCGGGACAAAGGTGCTTGCCAGACTTCAGACAGTATATTGCCAACGTACTGTGAGTTCGAGGCTCACTTTTAAGAGGTGGTGGCTTGACGCTTGAATAGATTATGCATAATAGTTATTGTCGCTCTGCCTATTGCCACCCCGAAAGAGTTGAAGAATTCAGCTTCATATGTGTTCGGGAATTTTACGAACCGTGAGCACTCGAGATTATGTTCTGAGTATATCTCACTGAGTATTGTAGTTTCTGGATGGTCGGATGGATTCTCGTTCCTTCTTGGTTTACTTGCGCCGCTGTGGACAATATGTGTGTTTTGCTTCGTATTTGGCTATATTTACTCGATCGTCTCCCTGCTGCTTAACAGCTGGTTATGATGCGGTGATACACATTAGCGAGGAATCTTCCAACGCTGCAACGACTGCCCCGTGGGGAATGGTGAGTTCTGCCTTTGGATCCGCGTTCAAGGCCTCAAGATTTATAGGTCAATGCCATCGCGATTGCAGCTGTATTGGGATGGGGTAAGTCTATGTTTACGTGCACTTGGCTTCGGGAGATCTCAGTTTCACATGAGTCATCAATGTGGTGCTGGCGTTTTGCATGGGACCGGACCTCTCCAAGGTGGTTAATAGTCCTGGAAATGAGCCAATGGCACGGATATTCCTTAATTCATTTGGAAAGTCGTGGACGCTAGTCCTATGGTCTTTCGTCATTATAGTACAGTAGGTCTCGCTCCTTCACATCTGATGATATCTACACTGTTTTCAGATACATGATGGGCTCCTCTCAAGTCCTTGCAGCATCTCGCCAAACCTTCGCATTTGCAAGAGACGGTGCCCTCCCGATCTCCAAGCTTCTTTACCGGATGAACCCGTACACTGGTACGCCTGTTAACACGGTGTTGTTCGGTTGCCTATTTGCCCTCATTGTTGGATTGTTGGCATTGTTGAGCTCGACGGCGATTGAAGCTGTGTTCACAATCTCGGTGACGGCGCCGTGGGTAGCATATATGGTACCAATTGTATCGAGGTTCGTGTTTGAGAATGATTTCAAGCCGGGCCCTTTTTCGCTCGGTGCATTGGTTAGTGGTATTTCCTTTAAGTTGATCGGGGAGAAAACATTGATGTTTATCTGGCAGGGTGCCCCGATCGCAGCCATCGCAGTCACGTTTATGCTTGCCATGCTTGTCATTCTTTGTTTTCCCAACAGTCCTGATCCAGAAGCAGCAACGATGAACTATACGTCGGTTGTCTTCGGCGGATGGATGCTATTCGCTCTGGCATGGTATTACTTACCTGTATTTGGCGGTGTTCATTGGTTCCAAGGGCCAGCGTTTAACGTCGGGAAGTCGACGTCAACAGCATCGCTAGTGGAATCATCGCGAGAAGAGACAGAGTCGGTAGAAGGCATTATTTCGGAAGATGTCACTGCTTGATGAAGGAGGCATACATAGGCGAGCCCTCGGAGCCAACGCTTGCAAGCAATTTTCGATCCCTAACACGCTACACAGGCAGTGTTGGCCATTCCCACTTAGAAAGTTGCTTTGTCCATCATTCCATGTTCATCGCATCGAAGGCTATGTCTATCCATGTGGAAGGAAACTTTGATTAGCACTGCCAAGCAGCTCAGTTGTACTGTACATACATGATTGCCGCCTTTGATCAGCTTCGGTGACCAATCATGCTATTGTACTTGCATCGCACGTCGGATTTCCATTCTATTGCCCTCGAATGCAGCGCAACTGGAGTCAGCATGCTGCGGGCGGCAGTGGCAGCAGGAAACTCGCGACTTCTAATGTCTGGCATACATCAGCACTTACGCCGGAGATGGCCTTTTTTCGACTTGACAGGAGTCTCAACGAGATCGATCTCCATTCATGTTCTACCAAGCGATTCTTCTGACGTTCCACTGATCAGAACTAGTTTGCATCCAGTGTTAGAGCTTGTTATAAACGAGCGGAAGTTCCACCTTCAAAAAGTCTTCAATCGAATGGTTCGTTGACCCTGAAAACGTGTTACGAAAGGGTCCTTACATATGTACATGGCAAATTCTTCGAAATGGCGAAGGCGAAAACTTTTCCTTTCTCGATAATATCCAGCGTCGTTGTACAACCACCATTCCACCCTCGTGCCCATTTCCCAGTGCAATCGTATGGTAACTCCTAAAGTTGTACAGCCTGAGTCTAAGTAAGTCTTGCCACCTCATGCAGGCCGGTTAACATATTAATCCCCATCGTCACTGCGCGGGATTCGATTCAGGAACCCTTTCGGGTTGTCGTGATCCCCGCGGGTGCCAGTGGGCATGGAGTCCCACTTCCAATCCAGATTCGCATGTGGTAGCTGAGGCGTTGCCAATACATGTCTCTTGGCTTTTCCCCAAGATCAACCATGACTCCCGCTCATGCAACAACAGATCCAGACGAAGCAATGCTGGCCCGCCTGGGTTACAAGCAGGAGTTCAGACGAGCTTTCAGTCCTCTCGAGGTGTGTGGGACACCCGTAGCCTATCTGTCAATTTGTCAATCAATGGAATCTCTATTATAGGCTTTCGGAGTCGCGTTCAGCATCATCGGGCTGTTACCGTCGATAGCGTGCGTTTGGCATCCACGCATTTTCATATGATGTTTCTAAAATCTCTGCTACTCCACTGTGCAGCTCCGTGCTTTCGAATTCGGCTTCCAATGGAGGACCGGTGTCAATGGTGTGGGGTGTATGCCATGTTCATCTCGTTCTATATGTTCCCGCTCTGATTGTCTCAGTGGGCTCTAGGGACATGTTTTATTTTATGCATTGGAATGGCTTTAGGCGAGTTGGCGTCGTCAGCTCCAACGTCTGGAGGGGTGCTTTTTTTTTAATGCTGACGAAATCAGTCGTTATTGACGGTTGTGCTTGACAGCTATATTACTTGACATACACTCTGTCGTCCCCACGATATCGCAATATTTTATGTTGGATTGTCGGATGTAAGTACCAATGTATGTGTGTCATTTGAACTAGTCGCTCAATAACTGGATCCAGACGCAAATACGATCGGGATGGTCACTGGAATAGGTATGTAATATGAGGTTTCATACCGCCCCTTTGTGCCATCATTTTGGCCTTTGATGGGATTATTCAACGAGTGAAAATGACCTAGCTTCGATCGACTGGGCATGTGCCGGTCAGGTAGCTGCTGCGGCGAGTATCGGCTCTAATGGACTGGTGGTTATCTCGAACCCTCAATTGTAGTGAGTCGTTTAACCAGCATCTATTGGATAGGATAGCTGGCCTCAAAAACTATTTTAGTGGGATCTACGTCGCAATAATTTTCAGCCAGGCAATTGTTTGTAGTCTCGGGACGAAGGTGCTTGCGAGGCTTCAGACCGTATATATAGCTGTCAACATACTGTGAGTTTGGGTCTTACTTCCAAGAGACAATGCTTTGACACTAAGATAGACTATGCTTAATAGTCATTATTGCTCTACCAATCGCTACCCCCAAGGAGTTGAGGAACCCGGCTTCATTTGTTTTTGGAAATTTCACTAATCGTGAGTAGCCAGTGTGGTATCCTAAATCTGTCGTATTGAACTTCATAGTTTCTGGTTGGCCGAATGGTCTTTCATTCATCCTCGGTTTAATAGCACCGTTGTGGACAATTTGTGAGTCTCTTTTCATATTCGAACGTTTTGCCTCAGTTTCTTATTGTTGCCTAATAGCCGGTTATGACTCAGCAATACACATTAGCGAAGAGTCGTACAATGCTGCAGTGGCTGCCCCCTGGGGAATAGTGAGCGTTAGCTTTGTTCTCGTGCCGTAATCAGCCTCAATGATTCAAAGGTGACAGCCATCTTGGTTTCTGGCGTGTTAGGGTGGGGTGAGTTCACCGTGTATGTAGCGTGACTGGATATCTCACGCGGATCAGTTATCAATGTGATATTGGCCTTCTGCATGGGACCAGATGTCTCCAATGTGGTTGATTCCCCCATTGGTCAACCAATGGCTCAGATATTTTTGAATTCATTTGGACAGTCATGGACCTTGGTCCTGTGGTCATTCGTAATCATTATCCAGTAGGTTTTCTATTTCTTCCCGACCTCACTGACCTCATTTTGCTCTTAGGTTTATGATGGGTTCTTCCATAGTTCTCGCGGCGTCGCGGCAGTCATTTGCATTGGCTAGAGATGGAGCCCTCCCCATGTCAAAGCTACTTTACCGAGTAAACATGCACACAGGAACACCTGTTAACGTGGTCTTATTCGATTGCATGTTCTCGATCATTGTCGGACTGCTGGGTCTGGCGAGCTCGGCCGCGATCGCTGCTGTATTCACAATCTCTGTTACATCGTTATATGTGGCATACATCGTACCGATCATATCGAGGTTCCTATGTGAGAACGACTTTAGGCCGGGTCCATTCTCACTAGGTTTATTGGTAACGAATTTCAATCTACGTGTGGGGACAAGGATATTAATATGGAATTCTGCTAGGGTGGCCCGATTGCATGCATTGCGGTCATATTCATGCTCTTTATGCTCGTCATACTTTGTTTCTCGACCGGGCCCAATCCACAAGTAGCAGACATGAATTATTCGTCCCTCGTATTGGGCGGGGTGATGTTACTTGCGGTAGCATGGTACTATATGCCAGTGTATGGAGCTGTGCATTGGTTTCAAGGCCCTGCATATAACGTGGAGCAGGCAACGTCGTCAGGATCTTTGGTACGCTCGGGTCCTGATGTGACGGTCGAGAAAAAAGTATGATGGTACCCTAATGATTGATGCATTTATTATGGAGACGATTTTTTGTTGATAATGACCATGCTCTAACTGCGGGGAAATAAAGACTTTGGACTTCGGTCAGCTTTCCCAGTGGGTGGCGGGCCCACAGTTTTCAAGTTGTCCATTGTCCAACCTCGTGGCCTCATGACATGCACAGCTGGCTCGTGCAATGTTAGCCCCGCCATCTTTAATTTCTCCTGGCACAGTCGTGTTCTCGCCACCTTTCGTCCGCAGGGACAATTCCACAGATTCAATCAGCGTGTGAGTATAAGTTCGAACACGCAATTTTGATTTTTTGATAGCCATGCCGAACCTCTGGTGTGGTTGATACCGATGAGTTTGAAGATAAACGTCCCCATGGCATTATTGACATCCTGGAGTAGCAACATAAATACATTCGACCTTTCTCTACTCCATCCACCGTCGGAGGTTGCAAATTATCTTGCGACTCGTGGCTACTGATCATACGGCGAATATATATGTAACCACATTACATTTCGTTTGCCTTTTCTGGTGGTCAACCGCGTGTCTCCTTCACTTTCGGACTTGGATGTACTAGTAAGACTGTGGCGCACAATTCCATGTGCAGCGACTAATCACGTACCCGGTGACCATAGGAGTGCCGCTCGATTTGATGCACTTATTTTTACTGCAGGCCATGGTACATAATTCAAGTTGCTGCAACCTCATCATAGCTCCATGACTCCCCGAGCTAGAGCATACGATTCTGATGAAAGGTTTCTTGCAAGTTTGGGGTACAAGCAAGAGTTAAAACGAACATTCAGACCCTTCGAGGTGAATATTGCTGTGAATAGTGGCAACGCAATGATTCCGAGTCACTGAAGCAGGTCTTCATAGGTTTTTGGAGTCTCGTTTAGTCTCTTCGGACTGGTACCATCGATAGCGTGAGTGACAGCATCTGTGCATCTACATCTGACTTTTCTTACCTTTGAGCAATGCTGCAGTGCAGCGCTGTCAATTTCGGCATCGAATGGTGGACCTGTGTCTATAGTGTGGGGTGTACGTTATGTGCACTCTAACTTAATATGTTTGTCTTTTGACACTATGTAGTGGGCAATTGGAGCATGTTTTGTTTTATGCATTGGGGCAGCACTGGCTGAGCTGGCATCCTCTGCTCCCACATCAGGAGGGGTATGTCTATTGTCTTCGCATCAATGAGAATTGGCATAAACGCTTATTTGATAGCTGTACTATTTAACTTACATGCTATCATCCCCACGATATCGCAACATCTTGTGCTGGATTGTTGGATGTGAGCTGCATGTTTGCCTTGATGGCTATGTAATGACCAGTCTTCAGATGCGAATACAATTGCTATGGTTGCTGGTTTAGGTATGGAGTCACGATTACTATTGGTGGCCTCGCAGTGACCAAGTATGGTTTGTTTAATGGATGATCTAGTTTCAATAAACTGGGGATGCGCACTTCAGATCGTTGCCGCGGTGAATATAGGCTCGAACGGGCACTTAATCCTCACAGATAGACAGTGCTAGTGAGCATTTTTGCATGCGTTGTTCAACCTTTGACTAAACGAGTATGACAGTGGAATATTCGCCGCACTTATAATGAGTCAAGCTGTCATTTGTAGTCTCGGAACTAAGTTTCTTGCAAGGCTTCAAACAGCATTTGTCATTTTTAACATACTGTGAGCTTGAATTTTACTACTGTATGGCAGTAGTCCAAAACTCCGACAGACTATGTTTAGTTGTTATCATTGCTCTTCCAATTGCTACCCCGAAAGAGTTAAGAAATCCGGCTTCATATGTATTTGGAAACTTAACAAATTGTGAGTACTCATTTTACAACTCGGAGTTATGATGTTTAATTCAGTAGTTTCTGGTTGGCCGGATGGACTTGCGTTTATCCTTGGCTTATTGCCGCCTCTATGGACAATTTGTAAACTCTGTTTCATGTCTCATCATACACTTGTTTCTCACCATTGTAACTTCATAGGTGGTTTTGATTCAGCGATTCACTTTAGCGAAGAGTCATTCAACGCTGCGACGGCTGCTCCAAGGGGTATAGTGCGTTTTTTTTTGCTCTCTTGTGTTTGGAACCAAATGTCAATGTCACGAAGGTCATTGCAATTGCAATAGCAGGCGTGCTAGGATGGGGTGAGTATATAGCTGACTGTTACCTACCACTGTAATCTCACATATTACTGCAGTCGTCAACGTGGTGCTGGCCTTCTGCATGGGACCAGACCTATCTGAGATCCTTAATACCCCTGTGGGTCAGCCAATGGCCCAGATACTCTTGAATGCTTTTGGACGGTCGTGGACGCTAATCATATGGTCGTTTGTCATCTTAGTCTTGTAGGTTATCTACCTTTTTGCTTCAGCATTCTCACGCAACTCTCAGATACATGGTAGGTATATCTGGCGTGCTCGTGGCATCACGGCAGTCTTTTGCATTCGCCAGGGACGGTGCTCTCCCCCTATCTAAATTGCTCTACCGAATTAATACCTATACGGGAACACCAGTCAACACTATCTTATTTGATTCCGTGTTCGAGCTCCTCATCGGATTGCTTGCTTTGTTGAATTCTGTAGCCATAGACGCGGTGTTTACCGCCGCGGTAGCAGCTTTCTACGTAGCATACGCCATACCGATCGCGGCAAGGCTTGTGTTCAAGGACAATAAGTTCAAGCCGGGTCCATTTTCGCTTGGAGCATTGGTGACTTTCATTCAGCCTACACTTTCGGAGTGATCTCATTGCGTCGTGTGTAGGGTGTCCCAGTTGCTGCCATTGCAGTCATGTTCATGCTCGTCATGCTCGTCATATTTTGTTTCCCGACAAGCCCGAATCCACAAGCAGCAACAATGAATTATTCATCGCTTGTCTTGGGTGGCATTCTACTGCTCTCGGTCGCCTGGTATTACATGCCTGTCTATGGGGCCGTACATTGGTTTCAGGGACCAAGATTTAACGCGGAGAGCGTGACAGCATCATGCGTATCAGTGGGCTTAGCGGTGGATGAAGCCATCGAGGAAAAAGTAATCGGTAAGAATGATGAAATGGCTTGAAAAGTGGAATATTAATGGGATGGTATATTATACGGAGGCTTTGTTGTAACCGCTACCCAACATTAAGTTACTCAGCAGAGTAAGTATGACTTGATGTCAGCAAATCAGAAATTCAATCTCAATCGCTAGAACACGACTTTTGTTCTCCCGATACAATAAGGCAGCAATTTGTTGTCGTTTAAGACATTGCTGGTCATAGTTCACTCACTCACTAATAAACTGGAGCTTTCTGTCAAGTATTTGCTTGAGTATAGGTCGTGTCCACCTCAAGAGCCCAGGTGCCATACTGAACTTGTGCTTGCAACTGGAGGATTGATACTTATTATCAGCTGTTTCAGTAAACAAAGGCAGTTCCTAGCCTGGCTATTATTCATGCTTAGTAGCCTTTCTTTCCCTGATGTTTGTTCTGGGGAGAAATACTAACCAATTTCAACTCTTTGCAGGGACGCATTGCCGCTTCTTTCCCGTCTCCCTTTCCGCCTCCCGCCTTTGCCCAGCTCGGGCATGTGCTTCTCACGCCCTCCCGAACTTTGAACTCTCAGCACGGGTATTGCTGTTCCCCCTTCCCGTCATCCCTTCTTGGTGACGCCGATTACGAATCATGGTGACCGGACTACGGGTAATACAAGCGCGCGAATCAGGGGAAGAGGGTTCCTGCTCGAGTAGGTGATGGCGAAGGGGAAAGGTCTCGGAGTCGAAGTTCGGGACTCCCGACTCGAGCACTATCAACGGGCTCCCTGCCATTTGCAGGCGCACATGCACATTTCTCACGCACGCAGTAATGGATTTTCCAACGCTGGTATGAAGTTCGATGGCCAGTCCACGGAGTCTGGTAGACTCAGCTGGGATGGAAAGGTCAGGTCCCAGGTCTTATGGCTCATCTCACAACTGTTTTCAGCATCTCAGGTCTACTCCGTGATGCACGCGAGCCGCCCGTCGGATTAACACGACACTGGCAGTTCTCGGGCCGGAAAAGTATGGAGCTTGTTTTCATGTCCCAGATGAACCTCGCGTTCGTCGTCGTTCCCAACATTCAGAAAAAGAAACAACAAGATACGTGCGTGGCAGCGCTTGACGAAGTCCACGATCGCAATGCTGCCTCGTTCACGGGCCAGCCTCCCTGCTACTCTACTACTCTCTCCCCATCAACTTTCCATTCGATTTTTACCGGTTCTCGTTCCTCCTTGTCGTACAGTGAACAGACTTATGAGAATAATGAGACAGACGTTTCCGGACAGTACATGACTGCAGGCCACGATCAACGATTCATAACTTCAGCGAGCTTTTCGGATGGCCGTTTTGGTCGGAAATATCGTCGATGGCCCATTCTTTTATGACATGGCATATGGCCTGAGACAAGTAACTTCACAAGTGTTATACCGACCTATCCCCGTGTACACCACTATCAACATCCAGAGCACAGCACTCACTCTGACTTTGTGCACATGCCAAGAGAGCGGCGTGCTTTGCAAGTGCACTTCCCCAGAGGGCACGCTGGCATCATCGAAGGAATAGGACGGGAAGGTGTCTGGAAGAGATGACTGCATTTCGAATCAGGTTCGTTGTCGCCCCATTTAAGTTGCTTTAGTGATGGCCATGAATAATAATCCTCGTTTGTTGTCTTCACTCAGGGCCAGGTTAGACAGGGCAGCATGCATATGTGGCTATCTAAAGTTTATCATGCCTAAATATACATCAAGAATAAGGGTTACGATAAAAGAAAAGATAAAACTTCTGAAATTTTTGTATGGGGTAGATTTTCGTCGACTACTGAATGAAACACATTCCTAGATCCATAACTGGCTGTTAGTCGCAAGATTGGAAAGACTCCATTCCATCGATGCACCGCCCATAGATATGTCAGGGTACACCATCATCCCTACAGATCTTCTCGACAGTCTCACCGGTTTCAACTGCTACCAAGCCCACAGACACACGAGATGGTGCCGCCCTCTCTGCGTTAAACGTTGGACCCTCAAACCAGTGCATGGCTCCGTGCACAGGCATGTAATACCACGCAATTACGAACAACAAGACACCACCCAAGACAAGGGGTGAATAGTTCATTGTTGCCGCTTGCGGGTTGGGATTGGGTGGGAAACAGAACATGACAAGCATGAAGAGCATGAATGCAACTGCGATGGCGGCGACGGGGGCACCCTACACACGTCACACGATTTTGTCTGTTGCACGCGGGGTCATTGGGACTTACCAGTGCCCCGAGAGAAAATGGACCCGGTTCGAAATTGTTCCTATGTAACAGTCTTGATGCAATTGGAATGGTGTATGCGACGTAGAAAGCTGCCACTGAGGCCGTAAATACTGCATTCATCACTGCAGAATTTGATAAGGCAAGGAGGCCAACAACGAGTGCGAATATGCAGTCAAACAAAATTGCGTTGATGGGCGTACCCGTGTACGTGTTAATTCGGTAGACCAGGTTGGACAGGGGGAGAGCTCTATCCCTAGCAAGAGCAAAGGACTGCCGCGATGCCACGAGTACCCCAGAGGTACCCACCATATACCTGACGTTGTGCATGAATGTGTGAAGCCAGAATAAAAGCGTATGTCTTACTGAACTAGGATAATGACCGACCACAATACCAGCGTCCATGATGGTCCGAACGAATTCAAAAATATTTGCGCCATCGGATGATTAACAGGGGTATTAAGAACATCAGAGAGATCTGGTCCCATGCAGAATGCCAGTATCACATTGATGACTGCGTTAGCAGACATGAGATATCCATATCCGAATTCTATCTATAGGCGGAAACTCACCCAATCCCAGTATGCCTGCGATCGTGGTGGCACTAACCTTTGTAGCTTTGAGATTTGTACTGGATACTCAAGTCAAACAAGTCCAAGACATACAATTCCCCACGGCGCAGTTGTCGCAGCTTTGAATGACTCTTCGCTTATGTTTATCGCTGAATCATAACCACCTATAAGGCAATGGCGTAAGAGATCGAGCAGAATGGTTAATTGACCATGAAACCACACTCACAGATTGTCCAGAGAGGCGGGAGTAAACCAAGGATGAAGGCAAGGCCGTCCGGCCATCCGGAGACTATCAACTTGAAGGATGAACAGATCACTAGAATGTGATATCACTTGCTTACGGTCCGTAAAACTCCCAAACACAAACGAGGCCGGATTTCTCAGCTCTTTCGGGGTAGCGATCGGAAGAGCGATGATGACCACCAGACATAGACTGCCGGAGTTTTGGACCACAGCTATAAAACTCTCAAATTCGAGCTTACAGTACATTAAAAATGACGAATAATGTTTGGAGTCTTGCAAGAAACTTCGTTCCGAGACTACAGATAATGGATTGGCTGACGATGATTGCAGTATAAATTCCGCTACCGCAAACTGTCTCAGAGAAGGAATCAAGCTGTTTTCATCAAGCTACTTACTAGGATTGATAGTTTGAGAGGATTACTTGTCCGGATGAGCCCATATTTACTGCGGCAGCGATCTGAATTGCACATCCCCAGTTGCTTGAGGCTGCACATGTAAATTAGCTTCGTCCTTGGGAACGTCATAAAATGTGTATGGACAACGGTCTTTCTTACCTATCCCAGTGAGGATACCAATCATACTCGCATCTAGAGTAGTTTTTGAACAGAGATCACTAAAAACGAACACACGTGAACTTACATCCAACCAACCAACACAAAAGATTTCGATATCGAGGCGACGACAGTGTATACGCCAAGTAGTGCAGCTGCAGAAAAAGAGTTTACTTGCTTCCATCCATAGGTGGACACCACGCACGCCTCCGGATGTAGGGGCGGATGACGCCAGCTCGGCCACCGCCATCCCAATACATAGAGTAAAGCACATCCCTATAGCCCACTTTACAGCGTCAGCGAACAGTATACGAAAGCGAAATGTACGATACATACACCCCACACCATCGATATAGGCCCTCCATTAGACACCGAAATCAAAAGCACTGCACTGTAACGCACAGCCAAGGGTTAAGATACGGGCGCGAGCACATGCACGTGAAAACGTACGACATCGATGGTAGCAGTCCAATGATGCTAAACAGGACTCCGAAAACCTATGAACGCGCCCCTCATTGAAACGGCTACAAATATACTCTTTCAGCATGACCCACCTCAAAGGGTCTGAACAATCGCTTGAATTCTTGTTTATACCCAAGACTTTCAAGCATCACTTCATCCGTGTCATATAATGTACGAATGGGAGACATCGTTAGCACGAAGGGACCTCTTCCAAGTGATGCTGCAAAACGAACGCTTCTGCCTATATAACTTTCGAATTCGGACTGGGTGACCCATAGTGGCAGAACTTTAAGGACGATCCCGAGGAGGTATCCATTGACATCACACCACACCAGACTCAAAATAGTCTCCATAAATGACATTGCTACCGGAATGATAAGAGACTGAACAAACTTGAAAGGCGGCTGAAACAAGAGTTCGTCATGTTTGAATATATGGTAGATAAAGAAATGTGCCACATCCCAGCGGCAACTTACAAAGACAGGCATTGCAAACACAAATCTTCCGTAACTCGTCCGGCGATGTTCTGGGAACACGTGCAACAGTGATGGCCAGTGACCAGTATGTAACCTCCTGGGGTTGAGCAATCATCATTGAGGCTGAGAAGATCATTGCATCATGGGCCGCTTCGACCACGAGGCCATTGGGCGTGAAATCAAACTCACCCATTGTCCACTGGTGCCGTTATCTGGCCATCCTGAAATACCAAGTTGAGCATAGTCCGGCGCTCGCGATTCATGAAGGTTGCAAATACATTTGCAGCACTGTTCTCCAGTTTCAGATTAACGCCATGAAAGAGTGAAACCGGAGTTCAGCAGTACGCTACGACCACGTATAATATACAAATCCTCGTAAGCCCCATTTGACATGGGACTAAAAAAAGGGGTCGAGAATTGGCAAAGGAGTCAAGAAGACAAAATGACGGATGCGAACGCTGAGGGATATACGCCGTCGATAAGAGCTTGAACGAACGTAAGTAGCGAACGCATAAGAGACCCCCGAGACGGCTAACATACCGGGACCCCACCTGACTACATCTTTAGGACTATCCTATGTCTGAGACCTCGTTTGATCTGTTGTACCTAATATTCGTCAATTTCTCTCCATCCGAATCATAGAACGCATAATTTGTGAGGTGGTAGCTAGCCTCGTTTCAGGATCCCTGCAAGGGTAGATTATAATCCGTATGATATGTTAACCCGACGGGCGGCTCGCGTGCATCACGGAGTAGACCTGAAATGCTGAAAACAGTTGTGAGATGAGCCATAGGACCTGACCTTTCCATCCCAGCTGAGTCTACCAGACTCCGTGGACTACGGCTTTCCCCTGGCCATCGAACTTCATAGTAGTAGTACATACCACAGTTGAGCGCTGAGCGCCTGAGCGTTGGAAAGTCCGTTACTCACCCATCGAACCAAACCGGAGAACTAGGTGCGATAGTGGCAACCCTCCAACGAGCGGACCCCTCTTCCCCCCTCACCATCGTCTCGGACTCACGATATGTACTAGACGGCCTTACAACACACCCCCGCTCATGGGAGGACAGCGGATGGTGTGAGGTAGCAAACGCGGACTGGTTCAAAGCCGCCGCATACCACCTCCGTTGACGTGCAGCGCCGACGTCTTTTAAATGAACCAAAGGCCCCCTGGTGCGAAACTAGCATCACAAAAAGAGCTAAACCTTTATATTAACTAATACATCATATAAATAAAAATGTGAATAATGGAATTATAATAGGTTTATATTATAATATAAACGGTTCAGTTCTTTTTGTGATGAGCCACGTTTGACCCAAAAAACTGCCTACCGCCTTCTGAACAGCTCTGACCGTCCGCAGCACGTCCCGACGGAACGGAACCTTGCATCCGCCTGTGCGGCCATCTAAACCATCGCCACCTGCGCCGAGACGCCCCAAACCATCTGGAAGTCCACCCGCCACCCGGACATACGACGCCCCGTCCAAACCTTCCTCTACAGGGCGCCCTGCACGAGAGCCTCCGGATTGGAGCCTTCTAGCACAACATCCCTGCTCACCACCACCGCGAATTCTGCCTGCTCTGCCCTGGTGAGGTAGAATCCCTCGACCACATCCTATTCCGCTGCACAAATCATGCACGCTCCCACCTATGGGACTTCGCCAAACTACTCTGGCACCCCTCCTTTGGCCCCTGGCCAGAACTCTCCCTGGGCTCCGTCCTCGGCTGCGGTGCCATTGCCCCTGAACCGACGGATCGTCCCCCACCCCCCACTGCACTAGGCCGCGCACGCCTCCTCCGAATTCTCATCTCTGAAACCGCCCACAGACCACGCGATGCGAGAGGGTGATTGCGGGACACTCGCCCAGCTCACTACCCTAACCACAAGATGGCTCAACCAAGTTAACTCACGACTCACTCTAGACCGCCATATCGCCAAACTACCGAACCGAACCGTACGACCCACCAGACAAAAGTTTTCCACACGTGGCATCTAGCGCTTAGTAAGTACCAAGACCCCCCCAGAGACTGGGCCAAGAACCTCATGAGGTTTTAAGTTTTAGTGGGTATTGTACTGCCACGGCCCTCTGATCACCCGGCAAAAAGCATTTTTCCTCGGACCGGCAGGCTTGCCTGACGCCTTAGCGTTTATGTAGAACTAGGTTAGCCGATTGCTTCATAATGAATACGCTCGTCCAAAAAAAAAAAAAAAAGAAAATCCATAACTGCGTGCGCTAGGGTAATCAATTCTTGGAACGCTGACGGATCTGCCTCCTTTAGCCCTCCTAGGAGTAAGGGCTTACCAACAGTGCGGAGCTCTGCTTGTTCTTATTTGGTCCTAATGGACGCACAACAGAGCTGATGGCAAGTATTCTGTAAGCAGACTAAAACGAGTGTTGACAGGATGGTCGGGGAGAAGTTGAGCTGAGCGCTTCAAGCTTGCCGTACCTTCGCCACTGCTGACTCGGAATCATACTACTTCGACTGGCAAATCTGCCTCGCGCAAAGTTGGCCGACGCAATTTGACCACTTAGTTTTTGTGGAACGCTCAACCAGTGGGTGGCACCGAGCCTACTGGAAAGGCTCTAAACATGTTCTGAGTAGCTAAGTACAAGGTACGGAAATGTCAGTTCTACTCAAAACAAAGCGCACTGGTGCTCTGGGTTGAACAGTGTGGTTGATGCGTGGTACCGTTGTCAACATTGTTGCTTGTTGATAAGAGTTGTTTCGTATGTATTGTTCGAGATTTACTCCTAGGGGATTGACGCTTCTTGGAAGCATCTCGCCACCGATATGTTCCCATAATCGTGAGTTCCTGAGCCGGCGAAGAAATATAGATAACAATACCTTAGACAGACCTGAGACACTCCGGTGCCTGGCCGGTCTATTGCCAGGCTTATAAGGTCTGTACCCATGATGCCACCCTCAGGCTCAAAATGGGTCCTCAAGACGTCTTGTTCCTCGTGCTTTCTTCTCTAGTGGCTATAGGAATCACCGTCACCGTGTACTATGCTCGCAGCAGATCGATCATATACCCACCTGGACCACCTGGAATTCCCCTTCTTGGTAACGTATTCGATGTACCCACTGCCGAACCGTGGGCTGCGTTCAAGAAGCTGGGGGAGAAATATGGTGAGCAGTTATCACTAACTTGTTTCATGCAAACTCATTTATGCACTTGCCAAGGCAATCTCGTCTACATCCGCGTGCTATCACAAAGATCCATTGTCTTGAATTCTTACGAAGCTATCAGGGACCTGCTTGAGCAGCGCTCGCAAATATATTCTGACAGGCCCTATCTCCCTGCGAACGAAATGTCCGTCTGTTGTACATGTTCACTAGAGAATTATTTTCTGACAAGTTCACCAAAGCCTTGGCATGTCCTGGGGTACTGCATTCTTACCCTATGGAAATGAATGGAGGGCCCATAGGAAAATATTTCAGCAAATTCTTCGATCGGAAAGCGTTGATACGTACTATCCTACGTTGTCGATGAAAACACGACAACTCCTTAATAATATTAAAGACAGCCCAGCTGATTTCGAGCAACACTTTGGAATGTGTGTGGCCCCACCAGGTGATGGGTGTGACGGTGGCTAATTTAAAACTGCAGGTTCGCTACTGCAGTTATCATGGCCATTACCTACGACTATCATCCATCACCTCGGTTTGATCCGATAGTCAAAAACCTGAAAGAGGTCGATGATATTCTCAACTACACCATGAACCCGAAGAACTCTGTCGTTATGGGGACATTCCCCTTTTGTAAGTCATCAAAATCTCGATCCTTAGACAGTACATTGTATTCATCAGGTGCTGTGCAGTGATGTATATTCCTCCGTGGTTACCGGGTGCGACGTGGCAGCGCGCCGCACATGCAGGGAAGAAAGCAGGAGAATGGTGGCTCGAAGCTCCGGTTCAGTATGTCAAGGATAGAATGGTGTGCCGTTTCACATACGCGTTGACCACGGAGAACATTGACATTCATCAAGGCAAATCATCAACCGGTAGCACAGTGCATCGTAAGAGAAATACTATCTCGAATAGACAAGAAACAACCGGACACAGAGAGTGCCATCCACGATCTCAAAGCCACTGCAGCAACTTCATTGGTCGGTGAGTATGACGCACCTGGACTGATTTGAGAAGCGAGGTTAACATGGCGTTCTTCGTCAGCTGGGTCAGAGACGGCAAGTCTTCCGCCTGTTTTACTGCGAAATCCGACTGACTAGAATAATAGACGGACTCCACGCTCCGAGTCTTTGTACTTGCGATGGTTTTGTATCCAGATGTACAAAGACGTGCACAAGACGAGATCCGCGCCGTCGTGGGGACACAAAGGCTTCCAGATATTAGCGATAGGTCGAGCCTGCCTTATATCGAGGCCATCTTCAGGGAAACACTTCGATGGCATCCAGTGCTTCCCCTCGGTAAGTACTCTGTCCTCGAGGCTCTTGGTAAACTTACTAGGGATGTCACAAAGCTCTCCCCCGTCGTCTGGTGAAGGACGATGTCTATCAAGGATACTACCTTCCCAAAGGTCGAGTTTGACAATACCAGTGCTATCGAATGAATCTTTGACCTGATTTGATAGGTATCACGATAGTACCCAACATTTGGTATGCAGAAAATCTATCCTTACCTCATATCCAACTTGACAAAAAGCCTGGCAGGGCGGTTGCGCACGACGAGGTTAGATATCCAGAGCCATCGACCTTTAATCCCAGCCGGTTCTTTGATAAACAGGGAAATCTGACAAATGACACGGCGATGTATGCATTTGGTTTTGGAAGGCGAATCTGTGCGTTGGTGACTCCGAGTTATCCTGGCTTGTCATTTCACGATCTTCGAAATAGGCAGCGGTCGAACCCTGGCGGAAGCCTCGGTGTGGTCCGCGATTGCCAATTTACTTGCAACATTTTCGTTTGAAGCACCTCTCGACGAAACGGGGCAAGCCCTCAAGATAGAGCCCAAGTTTACAATGGGGTTGACATCGTGAGTATTGCATGAAAATGATTATTTGACGTCGATTCATGATGCAGCATGGTTTAACCAGACACCCCGAGCATTTTCCTGTTCGGATCACGTTGCGAATGGAAGAAGAACAATTCGTTCGTGTGCTGAGACAGGATGATTAAGTCGAAAGTTTCCTCTACTGATGTATTCATAGCAAATTAATGTTATTTTACCGCGTGGTGCAAGCAAGGTTTCTGCCGACGCAGGCGGGTCCCGGTTCCCGAGTGTACAGTTGTGCCGAAAGTCCGAAGTTATAAATCGTTCGTGCCGAGAGAGCACTTAGGTATGTTTCTCGCACAGAATATGTTTATATTGGGCCGTGATAATCGATGATCGATGGTCATTCGTCCTGTTCGCCGTGCACTATGTGTAATTTTCTGGATGGTTCAAGCGCAGCCCGACTACCAACTTCACACATACCAACTTCTAGAGCGGACCTCCCTGCATTCACTGCTCGACGACTGACCACAAGCACGTTTCTCATCATAGAATGGGACGATATTTGGACAGAACACCCTTTCATCTATGTTAAGATTGTTCCTGCAGCTCAGGCCATACTTCTCTTGGACACGGGATGCGGAGGGAAAACAAGCAATCCTGACGTCGAACTTAAAGATTTGCGCACCTTCATCGAGACCGTTCCGGTAGATGATAACGCGGGAGAGCCTCTCAACCCGTGTGGGAAGCTATCCTACGTGGTTGCATTGAGTCACTGTCACTATGATCATATTCGTACGTTGGCTACTTGGGTCTTACAAGATGCTGACACCATCGATTCATAAACAGTCGGCGTCGAGGCCTTTGCGGTCGACAGCCCTATACTGGGTTCGAGCCATGACCCAACCTTTTCTTCGCCTGAAAATATTGCCAACCATTCCCTGTGCAAGAGACTTGGTGTCCGGACGCCCTCGTATAAACTCGAACTCACGCCCCATCTACATTCCATAGCCTCCATCCACGGTAACGTCCGGGTGCCCCTTGGTGTTACGGTCTTACACACCCCTGGACATACACCAGACGAGCTGGCATTGTGGGATGAATCGGAAGGCATGCTTTACGTTGGAGACACTTTATATGAGGACGATCCCATCATATTTCCAGAGGAGGGCTCAATCCTGACGTGGTTTTCGACCATCGACCAGCTGTTGTCTTTCGTCTGGAGCCAGCCAAATGCCAGTCAAGTAAAAATAAATTGCGGGCATGCCACTACAATGAAGCCAGCAACCGACGTCCTTGAGGCTGCAAAGAAGTTCATGATAAACGTGGTCTCAGGGAAGGAACCATTGAAAGAGAGGTACCAAAGATGGGGGGTTTGGATAGTCGAGCACAGGCAGGCGGATGGTCGGTTTTCCTTGAGATGCCCAGAAAGGTTAGTTCTAGAAGCAAAGAAACACTTACCAGCTTTAAGTATTGGCGTTCCATCGAAAGCGCCTAGTGGAGCCACCTTTCGATCATCATAGTTGATTCAGAACTCTGTCCTTGACAGTGCCAGGCTCGATCTCATAGTACGCGTGGTTACCGCGCCGATACGTGTAGACCTGTCTGTCTTTACTCAAAACCTGTCAAATCAAGCCCCCATTCTCGTCATCGTAGAATCGTACGTTTCTGTCGCCGCTGCCTGAGCCTGCCTCCCTTTTTCCCTGGAGAGGGGCTCCATGATCGTCAAAATCCAGTGGTTCATTCATCCTCCTCCAGTCTCGGAAAACGCCTTTCCTCCTCCATATGCACTTCACTGGACGCAGACCGAGATGTCTCCACAGTAGAGTCATACGATACCTTAACCTTTCCCGTGTTCGAATTATTGAGCGAAGCACCGTACGCGTCGTAGGCGCAGCAGAGGCGAGACCGCGGATGTCCAGTAGGTTGATACACGTGCATATTACAACCAGAAAGTGCGCCTTGGAGAGTGTTCACCGTACTAGTAGGCTGCAGTGAAATTATGTAAGGCTCCATCTGCCAGCTATGGCGGAATCGGAGTTTCCACCATTAGTAGGCTGCCATTATCTGGTTTCAACTTGAACTTGCGGTCGAGGGGCAATGTAATTATGCTGGTCCTCTATGACCATGGCGTTGGTCTTTCCATTCAAATTTCTGGTTATTCAAGAATCTAACATGCCGTCACAAGTTTTGGATCCTGGCGGCCGTCCAACCTTCCACCAAGCCAATGATAACCAACTCTTAGCCGAGGTATTTTCAGTCTGGATCGCTCCCACTGTATTTGTTTGCCTCCATGGGCCACGATGGTGAGTAGCGCTTGGCTTGCTGCTCTCCACTAGCATCCTCTCTGCGCTCCGACTGCCCAGCCATTCATTTGCCAACCTCATTCCGTGGAGACCTTCCAGTTAATAGTATCACTGGTCCCTATGACTTGCATACGATGCCGTGAGTGGGATACTGTTCCTTGATTCCCCGAACGCCAGGTCATTGGTTCGTCGGCAGGTATACAAACTCAAGAGTAAATTCTTTTCAATGGAGTGACATGGTGCATAAAAGCAGGCGACTTCTAGTTTTCAAAATGCACAAACGTTCTACCGATAGCAAGCACACAACTCTTCATATTGAGCATGTTTAACTCTGGATTCACCGAGGAGGCGTGTCCCAGTCCCGTTTTCCTTACGTATTGGAAGATCTAATTGCATTTTTTGCAGGATGGGGGCGAACTGGTTGCAAATGGCCTAAGGTCAAGGCAATACTACTGTGGATGGATCAACAACGGTCTACGGTGCAACGCATCAGTTATGGGAAGAGATTTTGCGGCACATTTGAATAATGTCCATGGGACTAATTCCACCGCACGGGTGCAATGTCGATGGGACAATTGCGGAGATGGTCTTGACAGAAGTTGTGTCGTCAGACATACTCAAGAACAACACCTCCACTGGAGATGGCCGTGCCCTAGGTGTGGAATCATGTTTACTCGCAAAAATGGAATGGATACCCACCGCGTTCAATGCAACGGCCAATCAACTTGAACGTCTTCTTGGCTATTCGTGAGTAATCACTTTGAACGTTGAGTTATCTCGATCGTCCAGCTGATTCAGCGACTCATTGACAGGTCAGAGTAGAATCCTTGCAAGTATTATCACTGCTATCATGGAAAGTCAGACAACGGGCGCTCGATCTTAAAATAAACTACTCCTTTCTTCATTTTTCTTTTTTTTTAATTTGGATGCTGTAGCTTGATATTACAAGTGGCATATCCTGTAAATAATTGCTTCAATCATATGTACTCAGCGACTGTGCGGCGTTCGTGCGTTTGGCCAACGTTTCATGCTACCCCCTCGACATTGCAATGCCTTGTCACGATAACGGCATTGAAAGCAACGAAAGTGGAAACCACATGACTCTGTCTCCTGCTCACGACATGTCGCAAAGGCTCAGGGATATTTATCTTCGCAGTGCCAATCTCAACGACTCCGAATGGCTGCAGAATCTTTAGTGAGTCGTTCAAATTAGCGCTAAGTCACGCATTTGCTCTCTAGTACATACTTCAAGCGTTTTTCAGGAAACCAACCGGCGTACGATTAACTACGAAATTGACATGACCCATTTCCATACATCAGGATAGGCCCAATGCCAAATTTTTCTCCATGGTGGCCACATTGAAAGGCAAGCGTACTTTGTGCCGACCGGCGCTTCGGCACCAATCTACAAGCCAAAGGGCTGTGCCAGTAAGTAACTTGCCATCGCTTTGCCAATTCATCTGATGGACTCTCGTTACATAGGCTGCTTTGGCAATTTCGCTACATCCATGGTTTGGGATGGGGAGATGGCTTTATCCCCCCCTCCCCCCCAACGCCAGGCCCGTTGGTCTGTCGCTGAGCACCATGCCCACATCAAGAACAAATGTTTTCCAATGAAGATATTTTTTCATTGAAGAATAAAAGGGATGCTGATCCAGCGCAGAGATGCAGAACGTCCCCAACCAGCTGCTCGACACATTATATTCTACTCGATATGCTTCCAGTTTACAACCCAACTTTTGACAACGACGTATGGATTTCTTTCAAGATAGCTTTTCTCAGGAAACTGACTCCCCCACCTCGCCCCTTTTTTTGTTCTCCGTTTTTCAGGATGCATGCGAGCTCGTCGCGAATGCTTTCAGGATTAAGCAGTACCACTGCGGATGGATTACCAACGGTCAATACTGCAACACCGTCGTCCTTGGAAAAGACTTTGCGGCGCACCTGAGAGCTTTCCATGCAACTACCAGTGGCGGTGGAAAGGTAGACTGTCACTGGGGCAACTGCGAAGAGAGAATTGACAGAGTTGGTCTCGTTCGACACACCCAAGAGAAGCACCTCGAGTGGAGGTGGCCATGCCCCAAATGCGGCCTTCTGTTCACCCGCAGGGGCGTCATGGATGGACATCGCAATCAATGTAACGGCTGACCTACAGCCTGCCTGCTAATCGTGGAGGCTATTAATTACTGGTATGTGATCGCTTGACTTGTTGAATGAGGGATCTGTGACTCGTTGGGATAGGATGGATATTGTCATCACTACCCCTGTTCGCTATACCATATGATCTTTGGATAATATACTCTATCTATGTTCTTGGACTATCCAGGCCTACACTCGGCTCCTCAAAGGGAGGCAAGCGGTTACCCTCTATGGTAGGGACGGCGCGTGAGATCTCTGCTCTGATAATGATGTCAACTTACTGCGAAGATGGGGACTGAAGAATCACAGCCCCATTTCTAAGAGCGGCGACTAATGTAGACATTATCATTGTAAGTACAGGATCAGTTCGCATACGAACAATGCGTGCGCACCGGTCGGATAAATGGTCAGTAGAACCGCACATTCGTCTCGTCCATTAATGCCTGTAAACTTCGATTCGAGGGTCTTTTCCCGAGCGTGCAGGGCATCGGTCAGTCCCTGTTACCAATCACAGCAGCTCTAAATATCTTGTTTTATACTCTCGATTTCTTCTCTCTCTTGTGCACTGACTCCTTGTCGTCCAGATCGGCATCACCTCTTGTCCGGTCATAGAGTCAGTGATCCATAATGTACAGCCACCCGGATGAGAAAGAGTGATCTACCTCACGTGTAACCGGGAGACGAATATCATGTACATCCGGAATACGGGACAACAGCGTACGAGGGTGTGCGATTAGTTGCCCAAGCACGAATGTGCACTGTCCACGAGGTAATAGCTATCGTTAGCTGTCGTTGAATAGTGAACTTGTTGTCTTTTCTGAACGGCTGGAACACAAACTGTCGTAAACTCGTCGATAGTTGGCCAGGCATATACACCTTCGCGAATATCTGATAGACAGGAGTTAAAAAAACAGTGTATCTCTAACTTTTCATACTGTCAAGGTCATGCATGAATGCTTGTTTAGATGCATCGAATAATCCAAGTCCAATCAAAACTTCGTGCCTCCCTCCGCAGAGTTCACTGAGCCCTATGCCAGCAGTCTCCATGGACAATGGGAACGGAAGGACGATCGTAATGGTGAGGACAAGACCAGCGATACTAGATGTCCTTAATGAGGAGAAGCGGCTTTCGCACCAAATGAAACCGCGGAAATTGGCACCTGACTGAGATGGTGCAGTAGTTGACGACAGCCAGGACATTTGCGCAAAAGCAGGTTGAAAGGATACTTGATTCGCAAGATGTGGGTGACCAAGATTAGAATTGGAGAATGAAGTTGGAGAACCACCTATTTCAAATGACAATTGCGGGCCTCCATCGAACGACCCGCGCGTGCGCGCGCCTCCAATTTTGTTAGGCCGATACTAACCAAAGTCCCTTTCTCAAAGTATAGAATGCGTGCCAGCGAAATGAGGTGTCCATTGGTCCATCCAAAACGGAATGTAGCAAGGGTCCAATCGCGAAGAAGTTGCCTCAAAAGTTGGAATCAGAAAGTCGGCGGGGAAGTGAATGGAGGAGGCTCCTCGGGCCGAGGCGGCGGAAGCCGCGGAAGGCCAATCGCCGCGGCTGCCTGCCAACGCTCTCCTCTCCCAACCTCCCGCACCGGCGCCGATATTGGCGAGCACGCCCTCGCAAACTCCTCGCCTAGAATTCGTAGGATCCAACTTTCGCTGGCAACAACAACACCTTTCCACCTTCGAACCATCTTCCCACACATGATACAGCTTGGAATTCGGAACACCCATGCCATGCATGGCCTATGATGGGTCACCGAGTCTGATGTACTATCTTGCGCAAACTTGTGCATACGCTAGATGTTCGCCACCGCTCACCCTTCCGACTCGAACTGGCAGCTATTCCATGTTCCCAGACCGTTTGCAAGTTCCAGGATATTTGAACATAACGCTTCCTTTCCAGTCAACCTTCTATCATCTAGAGGTGCACTCGACGCCATCATCATTATCTCCCAGTGAATTCGCTATCGACGGGTCGACGATTGGCCAATTCAAATAAGGACGGGGCCTTGGCAATTGTTTGCTTATTTTTCCCCCTCCATGTGGCAATTGGCGCCGGATGTGCTAGGCTCCATTGACGCCCTCCCTACTCCATCACAGTCCGCAAGTGAAGATGCGTGCAACGTAAGTAGCCCAGCCATCTCGTTGCCACTTTGTCTGATGGAGTCCTTCCAGATCGGCTGCCTTGGTCGTTGGCCGATATCCACGTCTTGATGACTTACGACAGGGAGATGGCGTTGGCATTCCTGATGTCCGAACGCCAGGCCTTGGTTGGTGTGAGGCATGTCAATCTCATAAACTAATAAGAGCGACCGTGTAGCACGATGGTATAAAGACTTCGCTCAGAAACACAAAGGGCTGTAGCCAATTGCCCGACACATTTACTATCAAATATGCCTTACCCTTACAACGATGCATTCGACGACGAAGTATGGATTTGTTCCGTTTTTCTCGAGCAAACTGATCAACCATGTCCCCGTTTTGCAGGATGCATGCGAGCTCGTTGCGAACGGCCTGAAACTTAAGCCTTACTACTGCGGGTGGACTACCTATGGCGAACGCTGCAACGCTGTAGTCCTTGGAAAAGACTTTGCGGCGCACATGAAAGCTTTCCACAGAACCAATGACAATGCAAAGGTGGAATGTCGTTGGGACAACTGTGGAGAGAGTCTTGAGAGAGGGTGTTTGGTCAGACACACTCAAGAGAAGCACCTCGAGTGGAGGTGGCCATGCTCAAGATGCAACCTCATATTCACTCGTAAGGGTGTAATGGCGAGCCATCGTGCTCAATGCACCGGCCACTTCACCTGATCTCATCGCTTTCCATTCGTAAGCAGCCCTTTTATCCTAATGGATTCGTTTTGATGGAATTAAGCAGAGGAAGCACTTCTGAAAGTATTGTCATCATCTTGCATAATGACCCGTACAGTCTCATGATAATACACCTTGCTAATGAATAAACTATGGTTTGCATCTGACTTTCTGAGGAAGCATGATTTCATGGTGCACCTATGCGCTAGTTATTCTGAGATCAACATAATTTGAAACCGAGGGGAAGAACGCAAAGTGTGGTGCTTCGGTATGACGGTGTGTCTTAAAGATCAGTGCTATTTGTGGCGCTCAGGTCCATATATTAGGTCAATGATGTATGCAACTCGACAGGGAGTGTCACCGGGCTCCCTTCTCGTTCACCACAGTTAGTCACGGCACTTTGGAGCGTCTTCTTTTCCGCCCCGTGGCTATTTCCGCATATGAATGACGATAGCCAGTTTCTGGTCGACTTACCATTGCTAGGGAATTGGCCGAATTGCAGTGTACGCAACGGGTCATTCTGGCACGCTGTTCGGGCACACGTATGTCGGTATCGTTTCATAGCGTCCGATCTCTGTTCTCATCTCTGGTCACCCTGTCCTAGGACCCAGAAGGTGAACGACGGATGACGCAGCACAGAAACGCCGCGTGACGCTCTCCCTTGACACAAATGACCCCCGCCCATCCTGGCTCGCATTCGTTTCAATCTTTTTTATCATGATGTGCAATCCCCGAGTGTTTCAGATTCAATATTCAGCAATCGGCCACGGATCATCATGACTTATTGTATTGTATTACTGTAAATGCAAGTGGGCACAGATAGAGACTCGGTACCCTTTTTATCCAATATATGTATAAATACGTGTCGTGGTTGTATTCAATGATTGCACCAATGAGGTTGGATTTGCGACCCTGGCTTGATATTGCGGCTGGCGTATAGCATATCTAATACATAAAGTTGTGACTAGTGATGAGTCAAGGCCCGGCCTGAAAGCCCCAAGCCGCCTAAGCCGGGCCCTGACGAGGGCTTTCAGCGGCCCAGAGCCCGGCCTGTACGCATGTTCTTACCCCGGCTTGGGCCAAAGGCGCTGTGACATCACTAGTTGTGACTAAACTCTGCGATGCAGTAGTAGTATTAGTAGGAGTAGAGTCATCTGTACGGCCCATTTGCATAGTTGGATCCCAGTGTGAGATTTGAAACGGTCGATTCGAAAAGATAATATTCCACTTGGCGCTTTCGGTAATAGGCAGTTGGCAGCGGAGCTCGGCATCGGCCGGTCTACTTGGCTCACACTTCTAAGAATGGTATTCGAGCAAAAGCCAGTCTGGAAGTGTCGAGCCTTCAAGAATATCCCTGTAGTTATGGGAGAATGAGAGCTCCTGAATCTTTTCCATGTCGAAGCGCCTCTAAATCTACTCCATCACATTAGCAGCCAACTCGGACTCCGAGCCACTATTACTACCCACAACAGAATATTTTTATTCGGCTGGCAGAGCCAGCCACAGGCCCACAGCCATCTCAGCCACAGAATGGATGTCTGGCGGGAGAGGAAAGCTGTGTGTATGGTACGTTTTGACTGAAGTTTTAGACCCAAGTTGGACGGCGTCCCCTGGAAGGCCGCCCCAGTTTCAAGTTCTGCCATAAAGACCTGTTACGGCGTGCACACTGTAAAGAAATTCCATGTTTTTTTTTTTTTTTTGCATCTGGCGAGTCTCAGAGCTTCTCACGTCAGGCTCAACACCCTCGCGATTTCGGATGTCCAGGTTCTTGAAACCTCTTTGCGATGTTGTTTGCAAAAGGCACTGGAGCAGGAACTATACATTTGTCTTATTGGATTACGGTGGTGTTGGTCTATTCGTATTTCACTCTGGCATGTCTTTCCATCAAATCAATCGTCCCTGTGGCTAATGTCTCGACCACAAAGCGTATGGATTTTTTGTCTTCGATATTGATGTTTCGTTTCCAGGCACCCTCCGTAATATTAGTCTAAGCCCTCCGCGCGCCATGGCCATACGTGCTTGAACACGCAACGTACGCATTTCGGCTAATTTCTTCCATCGGATATCATCGAGTCATTCCAGATGGGCAGCCATCCCCGCATCCATGTTTAATGTTTAATCAACATTACTCCGTATGGGTGGAAATGGTTTTGTATCGTTATTTATCGCCTGCCAGCGGTTGATTGCCAGGCGCCGTGTCGGTTTCAAGAGCAAATGTTTGGAGGAACATAAAGGCAAGGATATAAAGTCTTCGTGTTTTCTCGTCGGAAAGCACTTCAACCACCCAACACAATTACTATCGAGGCTCATTTCTTATGTCTTACAACTTGGCGTTTGACTACGATGTGCGATTCGCTTGTTTTTCTTTTAGAACTAAGTGAACATCACTTTTTTTACAGGATTCATCCCAGCTGGTTGCTAACGCCCTGCTGATAAAGCAGTACCGTTGCGGGTGGATTACTAGCGGCCGGCGGTGTGATGCTCTAGTCCAGGGGCAAGACTTTGCGGAACATTTAAAATATGTTCACGGGAACAATAATATTGCAAGAGTGCAATGTCGATGGGACGACTGTGATCTGATTCTTGAGAGGGGCAGCCTCGTTAGACATACGCAAGAAAAGCATCTAGAATGGAGGTGGCCTTGTCCCAAATGTGGTACTATATTCCTCCGCAGGGGTCTTATGGACGATCATCGCGCGACCTGCTGATTCGTTGGTAAGCGGCCTTCATGTTCATTGGCTCGTTAATTGACCAACTGAGTCGTCGAAACAAGTTGGTCCCCGTTCCGACAGCCCTGCAGGGTGGTTTATTGTTTTTTGTTTTTCAATGCGCACTGTTATGTTCCTTCGAAAGGAGGGCATCTCTACTCGGCGATATGTTAATAAATACTGCACGCTTTAATTCAACATTGAATATGACGGGCCCCTGCTGTTGCTGCTGGCCTGTAGCGAACTTTGCAGGACGATTGCGCTCATTGGTTTTTTTTTTTTTTTTTTTTTTTTTTTGGCGGATGACGCATCCGTTGTTTGAAAGATGATTATGAACATAGTTTCAGACCGCTGCTCGTCTCCATGTTTCATTTCATCAACTTGTTACCTATAATCGGGACCCATTCTATCGATACATCTGGGTTGCGGCCGGTCGGATATCATCCCAACTCTGTTCTGTAAAACTATTATCTTGCGCTGAGTCATCTAGATAATACATTCGATGGGGGCAAAACAGAGGACACATATTTCTCATGCGTGTGTTAGGCCACTGCTGAAGTAAAGAGTATACAGTCTCGAACACCAGATGGTTAGTCGAATTGGGGATCGGGAGTTCATCAAGACTCTATGATTCTACAAAGTCCCGGCCCTGTCTTTCAGAAGAAGCTGTACCCCATAGTACTTGCGTATCGAACGTCGCCAATAGGACATGGCGGGCCGCTAGTACAGCAAGAAGCAAGCAAAGCAGGCTTGCCCACAGCATAGTGAAGGCGCTAAGAGATTGGATGACAGTGTGGCCGTATCCAAGCCGGAGTTTGCTGCGATATTTTACCTGCCGAGAGTGGTATGTCACTCGAATGGCGAAAAGAATGAACGGAATACTACATTGTAGCACTCTCGTTCGTTGTGTGGGTCACTGGGGCGGTCCTCTTGTCCCGAACCATCCCGAACCGCCATACCGTAAGTTTTTACAAATAGATTTCGAGCTTCGCAGTCAACTCCACTTGATGAGTGAGTACTTGAGAGTGGTGCTCACCTTATTGGCTATTCTGAACCAATCATACTAAGAACAGCCTCGATGAGTCAGCCGTATGACGGCCTTGAGATCCATCACCACCATGGCCTCGAAGCTCTCGAAAGTGTCCATCTCAGAGCTCCCTTTACCACCGACTTCGCACATCCTGACCCACAACCTCACACCGGACCCAAACATTCCAACGCCATCCGCGTTCATTCACGATGTCCTTCAGAATCGACCCAGCATTCAGCGCCGTGCACGTCTGCTGCCCAAAGAAGCCCATTTTGCGTACCTGTCCCCGATGCCGCTCGAATTTCCGTACGAAATAGTCGCTCCCACCGTTGCCTCTGAATCCCCCCCGGTCTCCGACTCCGTCGATAAAGCGGCGTATATCGAGAACTGGCTCAAGGAACACGAAGCGATCATCCCACAGCTGCACCAGGCAGAGAAGGCGCTCGGTCCAGCAGGCTCCAACGGCCTCATCAAATTCGTTTCTAAAGCCCGCAACCAGACGCGGTCGCTCATCGCGCTCTCGCGGACCTGTCTCCGGGACTGTTTTCCGCACTTGGATGTTGGCGATGCATTTGACGTCCTCGGCGACCGTCCGACTTTGGTACCCGAGCTGGATTCGGGACCTGAGGGCGGCGAGCGAGCGCCGCAAGAGGCTTCTTGCACCACCACCTCCGCCGCCGCGGCACATGCGCGTCAAGAGCTGGTTGACGTACTGGGCGGGCATGTCGTCCTCATGTCCGCAGATGCCGCCGCGGACGGCAGCAGAGGCTACGCCCCGTGGTCGCTTCGATACAGCGGGCACCAGTTTGGCAACTGGGCCGGTCAGCTCGGTGATGGACGGGCGATCTCGATTCGTGCGTGTTCGATGGGTTGTGCATCGTCGTGTGAACGCCGCGTTTCTCATCCGCATGGGTACACATACAGTCTCGACGCCGCACCCGACCAAGGAGGGCGTAACGTATGAAGTGCAGCTCAAGGGCGCCGGTCGCACACCGTTCTCGAGGTCGGCTGATGGGCTGGCCGTGCTGCGTTCTTCGATTAGGGAGTTCCTCTGCTCTGAAGGTAAGTATCCAGTGTCCAACTCAGACTTGTTCAAATCATGAAACGGTTTTATTATGCAAGCGATGCATGCGCTATCAATACCGACGACCCGATCTCTCGGTCTGGTATATCTCCCAGAGTTATCCGTCTTACGTGAGAGGAGGGAGAATGCGTGTGTGTGCACACGCGTCGCGGAGAGTTTCATCCGGATTGGCAATTTCGAGGCGCTTTCGCCTCCGGCGAGTATGTTTTTCCTCGGTGGCGGCCAACAAGATGCAGATTATGATGCGTTGCGCATTTTGGGGGAGTGGGTCGTCGAGAAAGTATTGAAACTTGATGGGGTGAACGTCGACGCCGGCGACGCATGGGGCAAGGCACTGGTATTTGAGGTAGCTCGCAGGAACGCGACAATGGTGGCTGGTTGGCAAGCCTATGGGTTCATGCACGGCGTTATCAACACGGACAAGTGAGCTCTTTGAAATGGTGGTCGCATTATCCTAACACGACAATGTAGTGTATCCATCATGGGCCTCACGATCGACTATGGTAAGCATTTTATGGTATGAGCACGTTTTCATTCGGATGCCCATGTCATGTACAGGTCCATATGCATTCATGGACGTCTTTGACTCCTATCATATATGCAATCACAGCGACTCTGAAGGAAGATACGCATATATGGTGAGATTGACATAACCCACCCGAACCCATCTTCTGATTGGTCACGGTAGCATCAACCAAACATGATGTGAGTTCAACCGTCCCGCATATACGGTCATATTTACTTGAACCCCTATAGCGTATATGCGTGTCGCGCCCTTCTGAATGCACTCGCTCCACTCATCGGGGCCGAGATATCTCTTGGGAATAAAGCCGTCAAGGAAGGCTGGGCCAAGGACGTCTCGCCCGAGACCCTTCAGTCATGGCGCACGATCGCCCTCGAGCAGACCCAATCCGAGATGGAACGCATCCTCCAAGAAACGTGCGCCGCCGAGTACAACCGTCTGCTCCGCAAACGTCTCGCCCTCCGGCTGAAAGCGGACCACGACCAATCAGAGATCTTCCAGCCCCTGTTGGACATGATGGAGCGCCAACGGCTCGACTTTCACGCGACGTTCCGGACGTTGACAGCTTTCCGGCGGGGGATGGTGAGAGTCGAAGGCAAGCGGGAGAAATTGGAAGCACTTGTGGACCGGGTGCTCCAGGGCACGGCAGAGCCCGATTGGTTGGGCGCCACCGAGCGCCGTGCGCAGGCGGTGGCGGAGTGGCGTCGATGGTTTGAGCGCTACGCCGATCGAATTGATCGGGAGGCCTCGGAGTGGTGGGTTCCTGGGGCCCATGCTGTGAATGGAGAGCAGCAGCGACAGCAGCCGTCCACCACCACCACCACCGCCGGTGCGGGTGGTACCGTTGACGCCCATACCTCGCCGGATGACGACAACGGCGGCGGCGACGCCTTTTACGATGCGGCGCGTGAGCGTGCTGCAAAGGCTGTTAATCCACGATTCGTACTGCGCCAGTGGGTGCTCGAGGAGGTGATCCGTAAGGTGGAGACGGATCCTGCGCGTGGGACGAAGGTACTCGCCAAGGTGCTCGAGGTGCGTGTGTGTGTCAATATTGATCAACGCAACTTGGATGTTGACATTCATTTTCACACGCCATGTTCAAGATGGCTTGTGCCCCTTTCGAAGCATGGGGTGCCGAGGAGGACAATGATCTGAGCGTGCCAGACGAGACGCTGGACGCGGAGACGAGGGAGGAGAGACGGTACTGTGGCATGGGGGAGAAGCGGTTGTTGGGCTTCCAATGCAGCTGTTCCAGCTGATTCAAGGAGCCGTCACGGCGCGGCGTGAGTGGACTCCGTGACGATCAACAACGTACGTGATGAGATGCCGGAACGCCCATAGATCAGTATTAATTCTTCTCCTTGTATGCACATACAGTACATATGTACTCGTCTGTTGTACATACACTCGAGTTTTATGATCGAAAGTGTCCATCTGAGATAGAGGACCCTGCCAGGGCCTTGGTTTTACGATTGATCGCATCACCGACAACCGCGTTACGGGGGGAAAAGATGCCTGCAGGGATCCATTTCATTCCACCAAGTTGGCTCGGTTGCTAACGGAGAGAGAAAGACCAGAGAATTTTGTATATTAATCTCCAAAGGATGGTTGCGGCACTAGATTTAAGTACTTGTGTATCCGCGGGACGAACGAGGGTGTGTATGTGTGATCAGCGAGAACAGGCGGGAACTCCAAGTGCACACAGAGCTACATACATATTGTATTTAGAAAGAAAAGAAAAAAAGAAAAAAGAAAAGAAATGCAAGCATTAAGCTAAGCCATGTAAGGAGTGACAGTGAATCGGAAGGTGAAAGGTAAGCCAGTACCCAGAACACGGCGAGTCGCACAACAAGAAAGCAAAAGAGCAACGTCCAATGTTTGCAAGACGAAAGGCAATAAAAGTATGTGTACACAGAATCACCAAGAATAGGGCGAATTGCTTACAGATGTATATATATATATATGTGTGTGTCATGTTGTAGATCGAAATCGACACGGCTCAGATCTGGAACGGCGGTGAAGGAAAGGCGGTGACGCTGAGGGCCGATTCGCTGTCGTCCATAGTCGTGTGAGAATAGACAGAAGACTGCATGGAAACGATTCTGTGGTTATCATTTCGTCGTCCCATCGGTTCTTCGAGTGCTGCGATCAGTGATTGGATAGCATTTTGGTTGGCGGAGGCTTGCAAAGAGTCGCCGTCAGCAAATGGATTTCGATTTGTGTCAGGAAGAACCGTGCGCTGCACGGGTTGAAGGTCTCGACCGCTAAAAAAAGGGTTTTCACGTCTCGTGCTCTCGAATCTGCCACCTACAGAGCTCTCCGCGTCGTCGAACGGACTCCGAAGCTCCTTGGATCCGGAGGGATCCGAACCTATATGGACCACCTCTGCACATTCCCAATGATGGAGAGAAGACGTAGTCGCCGGTGGCGTCGACTTTGCCATAGACAGCATCAGGGGCGATTGTGACTCGGATTGCAGCGATCCCAACGAGTGGCCGGTGATGGTGTCCCCGTCCCAGGACATGGGGGGCGTCATGTCCGTACCACGACCGCCGAGGTGGTGGACAGGTGGCGGTTTGACGACGTTACCGTCTGCGTCAGTGACATCACGTGGTGACGCCATCTCGGCAACCAAGTCAGGGTGGTACTTGGCAAAGTACCGCATCGTCCCGACTGACTCCCGATTGTGTCCTTCCGAGGACGATTTCTCTGCAGAGGACGTGCTAAGAGCACGCTGAAACATGGCACCGAGTGCTCCGGAAGAACGGCGTTGCTTCGTGGGCTGTTCTTGCCGCTCCGTCCGGGGGTCATCATCCAGCCGTTTCCATGGCTCCAGATAGGAGCGACTCCGGAACGAATGGTTGGCTATACTGCGGGATTTGGAGTGTGAGGGGCGTGGTTTTATTTTACGCCTCGAGCAGTAGAAAGCGAGGATGACGGCGAGAAGGACAGCAACGAAAGCAGCAATACAGGCCCCGATCACCGTGCCCATCGAAATTTGGTGGCCGGGTGATGACGTAGCGGAGGATGAAGAGGAGGAGGAGGAGGAGGAGGAGGAGGATGGGTTGACGGTGGGTGACGATTGAAGCGATGGGCTATCTTGTGTTAGGGATCCAACCAAGGGCGGAACGCTCGTCGGAAGCGACGAGAAACTGGACGTGTCTTGCACCAAATTGGACGCGGTGGGGTCAGGGATCCCTACTGTGACGGAGCCAGAAACGGGAACATAGACGGAGTCGCGAAGCTGCAGCGCCCTGACCTTGTGGAGCGACATGAGGAGGGGAAGGGGGGGAAGGGGGATAAAACGATGGGAGGAATGAACCACAGCGTCCCCTCGCAGAAGGGATCGTCGCAAGGGCAACACTTGTAGGGCTGACGCCGAAACGCACGAAGTCGGGCATTTTCCGTCAGTTTCGGGTTGAAAGGCTTTGCGAAGGCACTCACACGGACTTGGCCCGTCACTGTAGATGGAGAAAAGAAAGAGGAGGAGAAGGGAAAAGCGACCAAAGGAAAAAGAAAAGAATAGCCGGCGTTGCGATGGCGCATAAGTTGGGGTTGAGGTCACTTGCAAGACTCAGATCTCATATGAGCATTACGTAATTATCAGATGTCCTTGGGAGCTACATAGACTACATAGCTTGGAATCATCACGGGTAGTAAGTATGTTAACAAGGAAGCCGTAGACGGTCAGGCCAATCCGCGACGGAAACTGGAAGAACCGACGAGCGGTGATCGCATAGTTTTTTCGTCGATGTACCATCGGTCATAGTACAACACTTCTGCCAGCTCATCTGGATCGTTGAGGATGTCATTCTCGACGAGATGGTGGATGATGAAATGTGAATCGTTATGACTGATCTCTGCCATAGGGGACCTTTCCCTTGGGTGCTTTGAACGGCCACACGTGTCGCGAAGCTCGTACGAGACCTTGCTGTAACGGAGGAATGTTTCCAGCCTTTGACAAAACTCGGACTCTGAAGAGGACGACGACGTGAGGGGAGCTCGACTGAGTCGTCATGACCTGCCGTGGACGTTTCAACACTCTTGTCATACTGCTACAAAGTGTAGTACATACAATATGAGCTCCCACTCCATCACAGTTCTCTACTTCGCAGCCGCGTCCACATCCACCGGCCTCTATGAACAGTCCATCGTCCTCCCCATCTCGCCGCCGGGAAAGGAGTCCGACCAGCCCAAGTTCCCCCTCGCATCCCTGGCTGCCTATCTCGTCTCGTTGCATCCAAACACCGGCTTGGACAAGGTCCTCGAACGCAGTCAATGGAGCGTAAATGCAGTGATGATACCCGAGTCGGAAGTCGACTCCGTGTTTCTGCAGGGCGGAGAGGAGATTGCTGTCATCTGTCCTGTTTCAGGCGGTTAAATTTCCCCCGTCAACGCAAAACCACGGCCGTAACACCACAAGCGGACACAAGGTGAGGCCCAACTGTGAGATCACACCTCACTGAATTATCGTGGGCTCACTTCAAGTTCTAGCAAGGATGAGCATGCGTCATACATGTATACCAAAAAAAATGCTAGTGCACTCGATCGATTTCGAGATATGCCCCCCCCTGCCTGAGATCGGATGACAGGCTCTACGCTGAACCTGCGGTGGTAATGGAAGATCCATTTGCGTATGATACGGCACTAGCGACGTGGGATTCATGTGACAACATCAGACCGCTCGAGCATGGCAATCGTGCGACCGAATTCTTGGCATCTTGAATGCGCGCCGCGCAACGTTATCACAGGTGGCTTCGTTGTCGAGATAGCAGAATAGAGTGCAAGGGCCAGATACAGTCGTTATCTCAGACATTGTGTCATGGCCCACGGCCCCCCACCATGAACATTCAAAGAAATGGTCAAAGTGTTGGATGCATAGGGCGTGATACTTGGAGCCTAGTTAACCCAGGACTTTTGGCAGACCAAAATGTCGTCAGGTCTCGCTTGGTCGAAAGTATTGGCGGAAAACCACTGATGGTTATAAAACTCAGATATGATGCCTGGGGGGGATACGTCGCTGGCACGCCGTCAATATCATACCCTCACACAAGTGATGAGGAACTGAAGATCACAAGTTAATCACAGTAGAATGAACAACCAAAGAAGAATTAAAAAAATATGCGCATGAGGTATATTGTACTACAGTGTCTTTGCAAACCTAGATTTTGAGAGTTAGCATTCAATGTTTAAAAGATCATTGACAGATACAAGAACGCACGTGGCATCAATCTGTTTCAGTTGTGGAAGGGCCAGCATGATCTTCCGACGGTAACTCGCACCCTCGGACTGTTGACATGGATTTCCCTCAAGATAGATCGTATTCAATGACGTCAAATCCCCGAGTTGAGATTTGATTGCATTCAAATCATGAATCCGGTTATTGTTCAGCTACAAGAAACGACGGAGGCTCAGCGGGGGCTTGGTCCAGCCGGCCTTGAACCAAAGCAGCGCACGTACCCAGAGTTCCTCTAGATCCGCCAAATGTGATATGTTCTCCAGCGTGGGTACAGAATTCGATCCAAGATCCAGCGTCTTGAGCTTTCGCTGTAGGGGAAAACCATCGTAACTCATGACCACTCTCCCAATGCATGCATGATCTGTACTCACGTTGTTCTCGAGACCTTCGATTCTTTTCACCCCGTTGTGACTCAAATAAAGTTCCTCTAAATTCCATAGACTCTCCAGGTTCTCGATCTTGGTGATCCGATTTGACTGGAGAGACAAAATTCGGAGTCTCGTAAGCTTGTCCAAGTTCTGTGGAGGGGGGGGGCACATCGACGATGAGTGTCGTAGTCGACAATCGCCAAGGTTGCACATACCTCGAGTTTCTCAAGTTTATTCTTGCCCAACCACAGCTCCTCGAGGTTAATAAGCGCATCCAGACCCTCTATCCGCTGCAGAGAACGTATTTGTAGCTTGCACGACCAGTAAGAGTTCATCATACTGTACCCTGATCCGATTGCATCCGAGTTCAAGACTCGTAAGCGATACCGACGCCTCGAGGCCCGTTATCTTCGATATTCGGTTCTGCACAAAGTAAACGGTCCGGAGAGACCGCAGATGAGCCAGTGCATCCGGGATACTTCGCAGCACGTTGAACGAGAGATCCAACGTACTATCGACGTCACACGTGAGCTCGATAACCACCCGAGAGACAAACACGCCTCACGTCAAGGAAGATAGCCGATCTAGCGCATCACCGACCGTCTTGATCTTGTTGTCGTACAGATCCAACTCCTCCAACTTCTCCAGTTGACAGAACACGTTTGGGTCGAGAGACGACACGGCGTTCTGTCGGAGACATAACCGCCTCAAATGACACGCGAAGCGCTGCAGCCGCAGAGGGGCGAGCGAGCTCACCCGTGCATGCACGAGCTCGACTTCCTGTATCCCGTCGGACAGGCGAGAGACGGTGGGCCAACAAATCCACGCACCTCCGCATCGTCCGGAAAGTCCTCGAGCAGATCCTCTTCCTCGTTGCCCTCTTCAATGTCCTCGTGCGCCGATTCGTACTCGGAACCGTCGTCTGTTGGAAGTAACACGCGCGCAGTCGGGCTGAAGTGTGTGATTAACTTCAACAGATGTTCGTACTTGAAAATATGCGCCCCTCACCGTTCCACGACGACGAAGTCCTTGTCCTCTGTTGAGGAGCGTGCCTCCGTGTCTGATCCGGACATGAGGGATGTTGCCAAGTTAGCAATTAGGTAATATCCCTTTCCCGGGCCGTAGTGGCCTGCATGCTCTCGTAATATGCCTACTGCCAACAACTATGATGATCATAGTTAGAGCATCAGAAACAGATCCGAATCCAAGATAATCATCTTGTAAGGCGTCGTCTCCGACTCAAAGGCATCATTGAACCTCCCGTTTCATATACCAAGGCAGAATTACGGATCTTGGACGGGTTCTTAATCAACGGCCAGCTTATCACTCCGCAAGTGCCATATTTGACGTTGGGTGAATATTAATGCTGATTGAAACCCCGCCGTTATCCTTTGAACGTCCCAACTTAGTGGAATCAAATCAGCTCAGTTGACGGTAACATGGGAAACTACAGCAAATGGCATTCATGCGATCTTTACCGTCTAATTCACACAGTAAGTATGATCAAAGTGCGATGGATAACCAGACGTGGCGTACCTTTGCGTACAGCGAGTCCACTACTTTCCCAACTTGCTCCAGAGTGTCGATGGCAGCGCCATACGTATTCTAAAAATGCACATGGCATGAACACCACGTCATCCATTCGGCGCAGAGAGACGTACGTCGACTTCAGGTTCGTCATACACTAGCAGGCATCCCCGGCCTTGATCGAGTACCCCGTGCAATACATTGTCTAGGATCATTTGTGATAGTCTACCAAGGGGTCAATAAAGAGTGCGTACCCGAACTGAATTACTCACTTTGCTTCGACCTCTTGCCGACTTTGACCAACCTGCTTCGCCACGTAGTCGATTTCAACGACAGAGTAAGGTTCGACGATACGGAGTAGGTTCTGTTGTAACAGAGTATCATACAGTGCAGCAAGGTGGGAACGGATTGTCTGGTCTAAGGAGAGCTCTATAAATGGTTTTAACTATGAACCCCCCGAGGCAGAAAGTAAACTGACCGTCCTTGTAGTCACGCAAAACCTTTTCGAACTCGGCCAGATTACGATTTTGGTGGGCTATCGCGATGGCGCGCATGCATTCAATCTCTCGCAACTGTGCATACTTGGTTGCAAGCTTGATAGATAAGAGTGACGTGACGTCCTCGGGCTAAAATAGTTTAGGAAGGGGCCACAATTTTAGCGGATCAACTGACCAAGTTGAGCATGACTTTGCACAGAAGCATGTACTTGAGTGCAGTCAGGGCAGATGGGTCATCCTGAGCGGTCATGTTCTCGAACGTCTCAAAAAAGTATGAATACGCTGTACTGTAGTCTTTGTCCTCTGCGTGGAGAACGCCCGACTGTAAGTCGAGAGCGGCTTGGAGATGAGGTGGGCAATATATCGAGTTGGCGGCCGTTCTCGCGGAAGTAAGCGCAGCCTCGTAAACAATGTGCTTTGATGAACATACTCTGAAAGAGAAATGAGCGTACCTTTGCCTTGGTAAAATTACCTATTCCACGGTAGACCCTACTTTCGAGAAGATGGACTTCGGTAAGAATCATCTTGTCATCCAGCTTCTTCAACTCTGTCAATAGCGTATCAATTCGTGCCAGAGCGGCCTTGTATTGCAGTGCTTCCAATTGACTGCAGACACGAGATGAATGACGGGCAAAGATCACTCAATATTCCAATGCTCTTACAGGGCGACAAGACGAATCTCGAGACTGTGTTTGAGAAATATGCGTTTTTCACGGGTTGACCAGTCGATGTTATCCATGAGAACATCTATTTGAATTTGACGGCTGTTTGGAATGTCATTGAAGTAATTCAGTAACGTCCGGACTGTGTCTCTCATTAGAAACACGGCATACTGCTGAACAAACAGGACATACTCAGCTTGGCGGTTTTGGCCTTTGCTGTAGACGACATGAATGATCTTGAAAGCGTAATGACCTCTGCCAGGCCCTTGGCATTCCTGCGTAGGATCAAGCTCGCGTTAACCAACGGAGAGGAAAGTCATGCACTTTTGATCGCGATAGAGCTCAGCAAGCTTAATCATGGCCGATTCCTGATCCCTGAGGGACTGGTCTTTGTCGGCGGTTCCATTAATCGCCGAAGCTGCGAAACGTAGTATGAACTCTGGGTAATGGTATGCGATGATACAAGACTTGCATGCTGAAACGAGAATTTGCTTGTAGATTTTTTCTGCCTGCTCTGGGTTTGTAGCAGAAACGGATGCAGCCTCCTTCAAGGCCTCTTTCAAGGGAGTGTCGGTTGTCGACATTGTCAAGATGCGTCAAGGCCTATGTAGACAACATGACGCGTCCATATCCGTGGGAAGTAAATCCCTTGTTCGTACACGGGTCGCCGAAAACAGGCACGACCACTGTGGGTTACCATTAGCTGGGGTGTCGTGGCATGCGTTGCATCAAACAGTCAGGGAGTTCGTTTTACTTCTGGGTGGCCGACGCATTTTACGCCTGCTGCTACACAGATCGACTTAGGGAGTAGAGCAGTGAGCGGCGGGAACTTGAATCAGACAGTCACAAAACAGCAAACTCATGCGCGAACAACCGATGCACCCATGCACATGCCAACTTGAGGCTCAAACACACCATGTTGACGACAAGCAAATGTTTGGTTGTTTCACTCGCGCAAGCCGTCGCCGTCTTTTTGCCTTCTCGACCATCAATCAGGTGAAATGGTCGATGATCATCTAGAAATATCAAAACCTCGATGATGAACTGCGACCCGGACTCTTTCGCCAAGCCAAGAGACTGGTCTCAAACGCATGCAGACGAATATTTGATTGGCATACTAATAAGTGAAGTTCGAGTCTGCTGAACGTTGTGGAATCTCTAACATGTACTGCCGCTTCATACCCCTCATAATTTTTGGGTTCAGTCTTGTTTTTGCAAAGCTTCAATATCGTGGAGCTGACTTTTCATCCTTGCTACAACTCGAGTGGACGACCTATCCCAGATATGCTATATCATCGAATAAGTCATCGCGGCCATTGGAACGTATTCTTCATCAGCATGGAGTAAATCTTGCTCGAATACGAGTTTGGACCAACGGGACGTACAACCTGGTTTATGGTCTTGAACTCGCCAGAAGAATCAAGGCTGCCGGAATGGAGCTTATGGTTAATCTTCATTATTCTGATACATGTACGTTTTTCTCGCTGAATAGGATCACGCAAAGAATTGATTCTATGGGATACAGGGGCGGATATTGGACACCAGTCCATTCCCGATGGCTGGCCTACAGACTTTGACTCGCTGTTGGCTCGAGTTTATAAGTGCGTTTGAAGTCTTAGATATAATGATTAACAGCTGCTGATGCGTCAGTCTTTTTTAGTTACACTTTCGAAGTCATGAAGGCTTTTGAAGCCCAGGGAACTCCCATCCAGTTTTTTCAGGTTCCTTTTTCTTTCTTGTCATGTTCCATGACCCTGATAAAGTTTGTGTCGTCGTTGATGATTCGCGTACAGGCTGGGAACGAAATCAACAATGGCCTTCTCTGGCCTCAGGGACAATTATCTCTGAATGGTTTCGCAGGGGCATCCAAACTTCTCCATGCCAGCGCTCTTGCCGTCCGCAGAGCATCTCCAAGCACCAAAATAGCTCTCCACTTGGCTGACGCATGGGATCAAGACGATATCTTTTATTTTTACGACGGAATTTTCAAAGCCAATGAAGCTAACGGGAGCTTGGGTTGTTTCCTGGCACCATCAGACGTGGATGTGATGGGATTTTCATTCTACCCTTATTACGGAACAAACGCAACGCTCGAGAACCTAAAGCGTTCGATGACATCCGTCGTTTCAGGGTATGAAAAGGTAAGTGGATTGAAAGTTAACATTACCCACATTTATCTCACGAGGAATCGCAGGACATCATGATACTCGAAACCAATTGGCCTGCTGAGTGCGACACGACTGCAACACCACTCAGCGAGCCCTCTATCCCCGTCAATGCAGAGGGCCAGACTGTATGGGTCAGGGACGTCAGTTGCGCCCTCAGCGACGCAGGTGGTGATAAAGCGTTGGGTGTCATCTACTGGGAGCCTGGTTGGATCGGGAACGCAGCCCTCGGTTCTGGTTGTTCTGTTAGTTTACTTTCTCGACGTTTTCAAACTTCCGGCCCTCTGATTCCACCTTTTCCCGTTTGGGCTACAGGACAACCTCTTGGTGACGGGCACGGGCACTGTCAAGAAATCTATGAGGATGTTCTTGGATCTGTAGCATGATTAATGGCCTGCTGGACAGTTCAGAACTTGACTCGGACTTGCGTGCCACAATCATGGTACTACACTCACACTTCATATCCATCCGTTGTTGACATACGCTACATTTCGTATATAGACAACTAGCTTATTTTTTCCTGCGTCTTATTAGCACATCACGCTCATTACCTATAGCACTGTTTAGTTGTCTCACTGAGGTATGCAACGACTTACAACTCGTTACTGTTCTTACTGACATGTACCTTAGCTTAGACTTCGTTACCTATCAGTTGAGGCCGGAGGGTGTCTTCCAGTGACCCGGACTTATCGGTGCACTGCCGCCATATTCCAACCCTCGTCTTTGTCTGTGCTGAGTGCTTTTAAAGCAGATCATAAGTTTTTCGAGCCAGGAAGACACTACTTGAACCTCGCTTGTTCCTTCCGTCCGAACCAGATTCTAATCACACAAGCAAACCATCCGAGACGACATTTCTGCTTGGTAATTTATAGTAAGTATTCACTGAGCATGATGGGCTCAGCACTGTTCTTGGGTCTTACAAGAGAATAACTAACCCAGTCGTGCCAAGATTGTTTCGTCCCAAATCTCGACTCGCCGGGAATCCGAGGATGAGGTGAGGTACAACCCGCCGCCGTATCCGGCCTGACGAAGCCCACTGGCACGCCTGATACATAGGCGCTTAGGGGGGATTTCAAGATACCAGGTACATTGGTATTTGAACAACATGGATGAGCACGATACTCAATCAAAGCCACCCACGCTGGAATCCATCCAATCGCTTTTGATCTCTCAAATATGTGCTGCTTGTCTTTTCTACTTTCCTTGGTGGCCTCTTTGTTTACGGTCACTTCTGGGCTTCGATACCACGGTGCTGACTTTTCATCCTTGCTGCTGCTCGAGTCGACTACGAATATCAATTATACTACTTCGGATCATGGCAAGCCTCAGCCACTCGAGCATATTCTCCGTCGTCACGGGGCAAATATTGCCAGAATCCGAATCTGGACTGCTGGAGTGTATGACCTGAACTATGGTCTTGAACTCGCTAAAAGGGCCAAGGCTGTTGGAATGGACCTACTGATCGACCTCCACTATGATGACACATGTAACTTTGCTCCTCTGATGAACAGGATTCTGCAAATGGCTAATTCCATTAAACACAGGGGCTGACGGTGACCACCAGGCCATTCCCGAGGGTTGGCCTACTGATCTTGATCCACTTTTGTCTCGAGTTTATGAGTGCGTCTGAAATTTCATTTTCTTTTATCGTGTGAATGACGCGTTTTTTTCCCCTTCCAGTTATACATATGAACTTGTGAAGGCTTTCGAAGCACAAGAAACTCCTATTCAATTCATTCAGGTCGAGTCTTCCCTTTATAAAAAGAATAACGTGGTGCACGTAGCATTATTGACTGGGTATTTGAATGTAGATTGGGAATGAAGTCAACAAAGGACTTCTCTGGCCTACGGGAGAAATTTCTGTCAATGGCTTTATGGGGGTATCCAAGCTTCTTCACGCCGGTGTTCTTGCAGTCCGCAAAGCTTCACCTGAAACAAGAACGGTTATCCACCTGGCTGACGGCTGGCATCTGGATTCCATCACATCTTTCTATGCTGGGGTTTTTTATCCTGATGAGACCAATGATGATTTGGGTTGTCTCCTCACAGCAGGCGATGTGGATGTGATGGCATTCTCGATGTATCCATTTTATGGGACCAAGGCAACTCTCGAAAACCTAATGCTGACGATGGAGCACATCGTCGCTACATACGACAAGGTGGATATGATTCATTACGAGGCGACGTGTATTTGATTTTACATGAAAACTCTCAGGACGTCATGGTTATTGAAACTGATTGGCCCGCGGAGTGCAACACCACGGCAACACCACTCAGCGAACCCGACATTCCCGTTAATACCCATGGCCAGATCGAGTGGATTGAAGATATCCATCGGGCTCTTCACCAGTCAGCTGGCGACAAGGCACTGGGAATCCTCTACTGGGAACCTGCATGGATCGGGAATGCAGCTCTGGGTTCTTCTTGTGCTGTTCGTCTTTTTTTTTTTTTGGTTTCATTTTGATCCCGCCACCCTTCTAATCTTCTAATTCTTTATTTCCCTTTGGGATTCTAGGATAATCTTTTGGTGACTACTACAGGAAGGACCCGGGAGTCTATGAAATTGTTTTTGGACCTGCGATGATGATGGAGATGCCAGGGCTATACTTTACAAGATATCAACAAATCTTTGGGGTAGGGGAAGGTTATGCAGCTTGACTTGACCACTATTGGCTTGAAGTCTGCCTTTTCCCATTTTACAATGAACTTTTTTGCGTCCTTTCTTAGGTACCTCAGGTTAGCCATATGTATGTACTTGAAGCATATTGTGAATTTGTGATCAGTCATTCTTGCGAAACTTTGGGATATTGATCCATTGACCTTGTGTTGAGAATATGAGGGTCCTGGAGGAAAAGGACGTACAGATGGCAAAACATTGAAGTTCGAGCTGATGGCGTAGTACGCGCGCGTAACTATGTCGTGGGAAAACACGCCAATTTTAAGTTGAACGCTGGCTGATGCACTAATTCACAGGAAATAGAAACTGGGACTAGTCATCGAACATGGGAATTTAAAGACAGCTTAAAGTTGAGTGCGGTAGATCGGACGAGAGGATTGCTGAAGACAGGACCCCCTCTCTACATACTTGCCATTTCGGAGCAGCGGGCTGTTTCGGGCTCCTGTCTACTTCGCCAGTCAATCGGAAAACTGCATTGTCGTAGTAACCAGCTGACAGGAGTTGTTTCTAGATGACCTCCCAGCGACAGGCCTCACGGCAAGCCCTTTCATGCCTATATGAACGGAGAACACGAATTCATGAAGAAACTACCCCTTCAAATCCTCCATCATGTGTTTCTGGTTTCTCTCCTTTATAACATTTTTTCTCGGACTTGTTTCTGCCTTTCAATACCGTGGTGCTGACTTTTCGTCCTTGCTCCTAATCGAGTCGGACGCTGGAAAGCAATTCACTGTGTCGTCGTCGGACGATGCATCATCGCCATTCGAGCGAATTCTTCATCAAAACGGAGTCAACCTCGCTCGATTCCGAGTCTGGGTATCTGGAACGTACGACTTGGCTTATGGTCTTGAGCTCGCCAAAAGGGCCCGGGCTGTCGGAATGGATCTTTTCGTCGACCTTTACTTTAGTGATACATGTAACGTTTCTCTGATAAACTCACTTTGTTCAATGATCCATTTCCATATAACAGGGACAGATGCTGGGCACCAATCAATCCCTAGCGATTGGCCTACGGATCTTGACTCGCTTGTGTCCCAAGTTTACAAGTGTGTCTGAAGTTTCTTTGCTGAACTTCTGCATAACTGACGCGTTAACCTTTCATCAGTTATACTTACACTGTTGTGGAGGCTTTCGAATCCCAGGGAACCCACATAAATATCACTTCGGTGACTCTTTCCACATCTTACTATAAATTTATAGTAATATTAGCTAACTGATTATTTAAAATCTAGCTCGGAAACGAAATCAACGATGGCCCTTTGTGGCCTGTAGGACGTATATCTGTTCAAGGTCCATCAGCGGCATCGCAGCTTCTCCATGCCGCCGCCCTTGCAGTCCGCAGAGCTTCTCCAAGCACAAAAATACTCACACACTTGGCCAACGCGTATGATATAGACGATATCTCATACTTTTACTCTGTAATTTTTAACTCCAGCGAGACCGACGAGGGCTTGGGCGGTCTCTTAACATTGTCAGAGGTGGATATATTTGGGTTTTCACACTACCCATTTTATGGGACGCAAGCAACTTTCGAGAATTTAAACCATTCGTTGACCTACATTGTGTCTAAATATGACAAGGTGTGTAGGTTGATTTCGTGATAATATTGCTTCAGTTTAACGAGCATTCTCAGGAGGTCATGATTGCCGAAACCGATTTCCCTGTAGAATGTGATACGACAGCGACACCGCTGAGCGAACCTGCGATTCCCGTTGGCGTTGAAGGCCAGATGAAATGGGTTCAGGAACTCGGTCGTGTACTCGACGGTGTGAGCAATGCGTTGGGATTTGTCTACTTTGAAGGTGGATGGATCTATAATCCAGCCGTAGGCTCTCCTTGTGCTGTTCGTCGTATCTCTTTCGTCGACATAGGTCTCCGATGACTAACTTGCTACCTAGGATAATCTCTTGGTAACGAGTGATGGGGTGGTTAGGGAATCTATAACGTTGTTCTCGCAAGCATAGCCCTGTGATCCCTCGGGGCTTTCAATACGACACTTGTCAACCGATCTTTGCGAGGGGGGACTTGACTGGGATCGATGCGTTCGGGCTTTCTTTGGGTGCTGCACATCAGGCGAGGCCAGATCGTCATTCATAAATACGTATTGGTCTGGGTAAATCAAGTATCTCCATCTCGCTTCGTAACGACGTCACCTGTTACTGCCTATCAGATATATACCCGTCCATACCGTGTGGTTCATTTCATCAGTACGTGCCTCTCTATAGCGCGCGCGCACATGTTGTCTTTGAGTCACTCCGTGATCAACAAATTGCAACACCATGTTCTCAATAAATTGTCGGTGAGGCGCTGCATATATTTCTCGTCCAAAGATGCTGAGTGCCAAGTCGTCAGCGATGCGCTGTGCACATCAGATGATCAGTAGCATTGTTGAATGGGGCGTGGTGTATACCGCGGAATACTTCAACTTTTGTATGAGAATGGTACTGCTCACTATTTTTGTTATCTGTCTAAGATTGTCGGAGTAGTAGTAGTGCGCGTGGTAGTTTTGAAGCAGACAGAATATGGGGGTAAGCAACGACGCAGTCGAGTCCTATATTTTCTTCTCGTATGGGTCGGTTTATCTAGGCTAGCTATTAGGAGGTCGGAGTCGAGCTTGTAATCACAGAGCTCGTGTCATTACTACGGTTGCTCTCTTGGCTCGGGGCCAGACCGATCACTAATGTGGGTCAGGCCTAGAACTCCAACACTCCCCCTCAAGCTCAACGGAGACCAAGTCCGTCACAATGTGTTTTGTGCTCAGGCTTTTGGCGTGGCAAGGCTTTGGTAAGGATGTCGGCAGTCATTTCTTCCGTCGGGGAATACACCAACGTGATCCAACCCATTTTGATCTTTTTCCTCATGTAGAGGTTATGAAGGTCAAAATATTTCGACCTTTTGTGGAACTGAGCATTGGTAGCGATGGCAATCGCTGACTTGTTGTCCCCATACAGGATCGTGGCACTCTTGGGTGCGTAGCCAATTTCCTGATAAAGGTTTCTCAACCAGACGATTTCCTTTCCAGCTCGCGCGATGGATGTGAACTCGGCTTCCGCCGTACTAAGTGCAGGGGTTGCCTCTCGCTTGGATGCCCAAGTGATCGCTCTGCCATTCAACATGAAGACATAACCGCTCATTGACATTAAATCATCATTAGTCGCAAAACTGGCATCTGCATATCCATAGAACTTGCCACTGGTGTTACTGCATGAGTATGTGATCCCCACGTCTTTGGTCCCTTTTAGGTACTGCAGCACACGTTGTGCTGCTCTCCAGTGGGCAAGATCAGGATTTCGATTATATGAGCACAGTTTGTTAACTGCATATGCAATGTCTGGTCGCGTGGCAATGGCAGCATACATGAGTGATCTGGTCAATGATGCATATCGCCCGAGTGGAAGGTGGGTGTCCATTTTGTCTTCGCTAGGCTCGAGTTTCATGTTTGGGTCAAGCAGGGTACTCACTGGATTCAAGTTGTCCAGATCATATTTCTGCAGGAGACTCTCAATATATTGGGTCTGCCTGATGGTCAAAGTCCCATGATCTCGATTGCATGTAAACTCCAGGCCTATGAGCTTGTTCGGTTCACCCAGGTCTGTAATATCAAAGAGTCCTTTAAGGTCTGTCTTTAGCCTTTCCATTTGCACTTTACTATTTGTGAACAGCAATAAGTCGTCAACCCATATGGTTATAATTTCAATCAGATTGCCTGTTCGGTGCACATATACACATGGATCAGAATATAGGCAGTCGAATTTGATCTCGCTCAGCTTTTTATCAAGTTCTTCATTCCATTCCCAGCTAGACTGCTTAAGTCCGTACAGGGTTCTAACTAAATATAAACATACTAACCAAATATAAACATACTAACCAAACACAAACATACTAACCAAATATAGCCACTAATCAAATACAGCCACAATAACCAAATATAACCACATTGATCAAATGCAAATATACTAACCAAATACAAATATACTAATCAAACAGAGCTATGCTAATTGAAGATAGTAATGCTAACATAATATAGCTACACTAACCAAATACAGCCACATTAACCAAATATAACAATACTAACCATACTAACCAGTATACTATTCAAGTTGTATTTGGTTAGTATAGCTATATTTGGTTAGTATGGCTATATTTGGTTAGTGTGGCTGTGTTTGGTTAGTATAGCTATATTTGGTTAGTATAGCTGTATTTGGTTAGTGTGGCTGTATTAGATTATTGTGGCTGTGTTTAATTAGTATAGCTATATTTGGTTAGTGTGGCTGTGTTTGGTTAGTGTGGCTGTGTTTGATTAATGTGGCTGTATTTGGTTAGTATGGCTATTTTTGGTTAGTATGGCTCTATTTGATTGGTAAGGATATATTTGGTTAGTATGGTTATGTTGCTGTATTTGGTTAGCATGATTATATTTGGTTAGTGTGGTTGTGTTTGGTTAGTGTGGTTTTATTTGGTTAGATTTAATTAGCATTGTTGTATTTGGTTAG